>KZ559504.1:112525-343576 GCA_002850765.1 Aspergillus taichungensis | reverse complement strand
TTTTTTTGGTTGAGAAGTTTCACAACAAGGAAGGAACGAATGTGACTGAGCTTCACAGTGATGATAGTCTTGGGAACTAAACAAACATTGGACACCCTAGCTTGCTTTTCTCAGAGAATAATACAGTGAGAAGGACTTGTCTTTGCTTCTGCTTGTCCGTGCATTATGTAGGTTCTACCGTCGACTGGAGTCATCACTGTTTGATATGTTGATATGTCTTCCCTTCTAGCAATGAGATATTCCGGCAATACATCCCATCCTCAGATAGAGCATTTGAAGACCTAGCCTGAACAGAGTCCCTCTCGAACCGTAGGCGAGAGTCCACTATCTCGTGTTCTGCTGAAAGCGACGGGGGTACATTAAAAAGACGATACTTCCACTGAGGATCTTCTACACTTAGCCCCGGTCCTAGGTCCATCCATATGGTAAGGATGAGGCTTGCATGAGTTTCATCCAGGGTCCGAATCTCCAACTGCCAAGGGGTATTACATTTGTCACAACTCCCTTCGTCAGCTGGGACTCTGGGACTTGTGGCAGAGCGATAACGTCTAATTTGAGAAGCCAAGATGTCGTCAAAGCCCGGGTCAAAAGTGGGGATATGCCGGCAGACTTTCATAGGTCCATTTTCGCGGCATGGCCACAGTCGTGGTAAATTTTGTCGTGTTACTACCGCTATATCTTGCGTCCGCAAACATAAAGCCGGAGGCGCAGAGCAAATCCGAGCTTCAGCAGAGAATAGCACCATCATATTATCCTTTTGGGTATCCCCTTCTGACGCCTTGTTGATAGGAGGCTGTAGTAAGGGCGGGCCTTTGGATTTGAATCGGCTCGCTTTTATCTCTGTGTATAGCAATGCCTCAACAGGGATTCCGAACTCCGGTCCATAGTAAAACCTTCTCATGGCAAGCTGTAAATGCACGAAGTGAAATCTGTAAAGACTATATGATGGGTGGTGAGCGAGGGATAGATGTTCTATAAGATACCAATTGGTAGAATCCAAGACATCTGCGCGGCGGTGGATCTTGAAATAATATACGCTTGGTAGCCCGGCCTTTTTCCACAAATGAAGTCGAAGGCAGATAAAGCAGAGATGGTACTGCGGTAGGTCGCAAGAAAGCCGAGATAACAGCTGGATGCGTGCGTCATCCGTGGGGTTTCCGGTGCGGCCGTTTGAGAAGTTCTTGAAAGCAGTCCCAGCAAAGGTGTGCAGCAGATGACGATTCCTTAAGGCGAGGCAAGCAAGATCAACTGGTGATAAATACTCAGAGATCATCCATAATAACTCAGGTGGGAGGTCGGTCAAGGCTGTCGGGTTTCGCACGGTGGCCATCCTGGTTATCAAGGGTATCTACCCCAAACTATTGCTTTACTTGATATCCGAGATGTCAAACAATCGCTTGATACTAGAAACAATGAATATAAAACTGGTGCTGTTTTAATAAGAAAAGAATATTGAGTGTAGAAGAAGACAAGAGAAGAATGGGGGGAAAGTAAGAATCCAGGTCAAACGATAAATACCGTTCTTTGACGTCAGAGTTCAATGTCACATTATCACTTTGTCTATCTATGAATATTCCATAATGGAAGGTACTAAAGTTCATGCATATTTCGTCGTAATCATCCGATGTGGTGTAAATCGGGGTTATAATAAAAAAGTCAGTCTGCCGTGCACTTTGAAGCAAGAAACCATGTTGCTTCCACGCTGGAATACTGGAGATTTCTTGAATTTAACTTCCTGCTTTATCATCTCTCCCATAAAGTCTTTCAATCAATCAACCTTATCATTCTATCATTCTATCGGGCTATGAGATCTTTTCTGTATTCTGTAGCTATAGAATATTATCTCTGCTAGATTTGACTATTCAGAATCAGCAAGCGAACTACTAGAAGCACTATAAGACCTCTAGTAGCTGCGATATCAAGGCCGGTCCAGTCCACGATGAACAGCAAGTATTGCGTCTCCGCTCGAAACTTGCCTCAAGCCTACCCTTTTAGCAGCTATGTTTCGGATGGTAGCTCTTAATTTCAAATATAATAGATCATAATCCGTACTCATCCGATATGGTGTAACGGCTAGCATCGCTGGTTTTCACTCAGCAGATCGGGGTTCGATTCCCCGTATCGGAGCTTTCTTTTTCCTTTTTTGTGTATGGGTACTCCATACGGTAGGTAGATCTACTTGCTGCCAGCTAGCTTCCTTTTCATTCTATTTATTTTCATTCATTCTCTTCTTCCAATGGTATTGTGTGGCGTGCCTCTTGAAGTCTTGAATGGTGGACTCACTTAGGAGTTTCACTGAGGATATCTATCTAATCATGGAGGATCATCCGTGTTGATACTATCCGTGTTATTGTATGAGTGTACCGGAATAATAATTTACTACAAATCGCAGCCTTATAACCCATCTTCACAATTAATACTCAAAATTCAGTATGGTTTCAGGTATTCCCCATCTATAGATTAGTACTCCGGAGTGAATCACAAAAAGAAAAAATACAACACACTTGGAATAATAACCAACCAGCCCACTCCAATAATGGAAGAAAAAGTCTATCAGATACAAACGACACACGAGAAGAAGATAGGAGTGAGAGGAAATCAAACATGCCAGGGTATCTGCATTACAGAGGGAAAGAAATCAAATAAAAAAACAGAACTCAAGGTGAGTTTGTAAAAAAGCAAAAAGTAAGCTCCGATACGGGGAATCGAACCCCGATCTGCTGAGTGAAAACCAGCGATGCTAGCCGTTACACCATATCGGATGGATATGATAAAGGGCGCTCTAAATTGAGTTCTTCAAGCTATGCGCCTTTTGTCCTCCCTATGGCTTCTTCTCCCAGTGCAGATCTCGCCCGTCTGCTTTTCCTTTTCCTTGTCTATGCTGACGCAAATCGTCAAGTCTGCATCGAGCGCGATTTGCGTTGCTTTCCCTCGCCCGGCCCCACTTCTCTTTACATTCCACTACTACGGACGGAAGACCGCCTACATGGGTTATATTCCCTTGCTAGTGAAACCCACTTGTCTCCCGTGTATGTTACTTCTATAGTGAGGATACCTGTTCCCACAATGTACTACATTGCCACCTAAAGATGGCTCTCAGGATCCAGTCAGAAAATATCATCGTCTTGCGGCACCTTTGTGAATTTCTAACAAAGCCACGTGTCACGGTGGTTATGGCTTCGGTTCCATCGGTCATCCGAAATCTCAGGCCCAAGAAGCCCTGACCATGAACACTCTCACGTTTTCCGCATATTTACATGCCGGATATGACGGTGTCTGTGCTGGGCTTGAGCCTAAATCCACCATAACATGTTAGCAAGCCTCCAACTTCCATGATCCAGTCACTCTCATACAGGGCTTGAATGTCGTGGAATGAGTTAAAAGGATGACAAGGGATCCACTGACGAAAACACGGGCCCCTTACTGCCGCGGGGAAAAGCTCGCGCAAGCAATCAATTGTGGCGGGGGGCAGGAGCTTTCTTCTTGAATTGATATGTATTCCTCCTTCCATGATGAACGTGGAGTCGAAATTCTCCCAAATGGTCGAAGATTCGATCTGTCTTTAGGATAAGGGTGCATCAGTCGCCCTCCCGCTTTGATGTCTTCATACGCGCCCTTCATAAACCATACCTTAGGGCCGTACTGGGGATGCGATACGTTAACTAGAGCATGTCGTCGCAATGCCGGATGATGGGTCCAAACCAGCCGTTTATCGTCTGGTGTACTTCCGAGGGTATGCACCGCAGTCTGGCTCTAATTATATGATACCTATAGTTGTTTCAACTTGAACAAGCCTATAGGTATTTAGCCGGAGATAGTCTTGTTGCTTCCCAGGCGCAGGGGATCTTTAGGGGTATTACCAGTCCCCTGGTGGTATGGTAGGTCTCCTGGTGGTATTATATGTATAAGTACCTCCTTCAGGAGTACTGATCACGCTCGTTTCAACGGATTCAAAGGAGAGGACGTGTAGAGACAGGCGTCTGTGTGGTTCCGTGTAAGAGAAGAGACGAGACAAAAGGTCCTGGGATGCACAGAATAGACAGCGAGAAGACACGAACCATCACTTGAAGGTAGGTACTAAACTCATGAAAAGGGCACGTGGTGTTTCCGTCGTCACCTCGACTTATATACTGGAACTGCAGCAAACTTTGTCTATAAATCGGGAACTTGAGATTCGCCGGTCTATTATGATATACTCATGCTTGGGCTTTGGATAATAGTAGTCCTCAACAACTGGTCATAAGTAGGCGTCACGGCTTGAGTCACGTGGAGACCATCTCGTCCCCGACTGGGTATTCCTATCGCCCTTGAGTCTTAATGCTATCTAATCTTCCTCCGCAGGTCCTTCATCATCATCAAACTCTCGATTTGCTCGGTTTCCAGAACCGATACTTTCCCACAATTCTCACTTTGCCGACTGCCCGATGCTCGCGTCATACAGAGTATTAACTGGTCTTCTGGAGGTAGGTATGATCAACAGGGCATCGTTACATTTATCCAAACCATGCGTCGACATCCATCCTCGCGTCTTTTGTGGTATATCGAGAGTAGAATACCAAGCCCGAAGCAATCCCGCCCCTCAATCCCCCAAGCTGCAACTCTATCTTACAGTCATTGTCCCGCGAACATGGACTCTTCTCAGACAGGTAAGCACGCCGGTTTGGGCGCAATCAACCCGATTTAACATGTCACTCATCTGTAACAGGTTGGAATTCTAAAGATGAATTTTTCAAGTTTACGCGAGGTCGCTTTGTTATAGACGAGGCTGAGAATCTTCGCAAGCGAGAGGTCAGGTTTGACATGAATAGGCTTGCAAGGATCGCAGCAGACTCGGTCGGAGCCGCTCAGTGTATCTCAATTACAAAGTACCCCGATGGCATGTTCAATAAGGCATTTCTTATGTCTATGGATAATGGTCGGGAAGTTATAGCCAAGGTGCCTAATCCGAATGCTGGAGCTCCACACTTTACTACCGCTAGTGAAGTTGCGACTATGGACTTTGTAGGTTCCTTCTGATGAGTATACTCATAGAGACTTGCTATCTCTTTCTCCGCAATAATAGAGTTTTACTGACATGACTGATTGTGGAGGCCAGAAAAGTTCTAGACACACCAGCACCTCGAGTATATACATGGAATTCGCAGGCAGGATCGCATCCTGTTGGGGCTGAATTCATCATTATGGATAAAGTCGAAGGGGTTCCGCTGTCTCAAGTTTGGGACACAATGACACTACCTCAAAAGCTTCAAGTGCTTCTTGCTGTGACACATCTTCAGAAGCAATGGCTAAGTGTTTCATTCTCACACTATGGCGGCTTATACTACAAAAAAGATGTGCAATCACTAAAGGGCAGTTACTATGTTAAGGATGGGGAGTCTGTCAAAGATTCCGAGTTTACTATTGGTCCAGCTACAAGCCGAGATTGGTTTGACGCAGGTCGATCAGTGCTAGATGTTGAGAAAGGGCCATGTATGTTATAATCTACATTATTACCATGCTTTTTACTGTTACTAATGATATTACAGGGACCTCTTTAATACAATACTTACAAGCAGTCAGGATGCGAGAGCTCAAGGCAATACAATGTTCAAAACCCCCAAAACAAATTGCGTTGTTCTGTGGCCCAAAATTATATCAGCCAGACACAGAAAAGAAGATTACAGCTTTAGCATGGTATCAACAAGTCATAAATGCTCTTTTGCCAAAGAATCCAGCTATCGCTAGTCCCTATCTCTGGCATGACGATCTACATTATGATAATATCTTCATAGACCCACAGAATCCCGGAAAGATCACGGGTATCATCGACTGGCAGTCTTGTCATATATCATCTCTTTTCAATCATAATCCTGACCCAGCCTTTCTCAACTGGGATGGCCTTGAACCTGAGACACTTGATCTAGTATCACGGCCCAAACTCTCGGGTCTTTCACCCAAGGAACGATCTGCGGCTGTGCATGAGTATGCCGTCCAAAACCTATTCATTGGATGGCGGAAACTCATGCAAGCTAAAAATCCGGATCTATATCAAGTTATTGAATACCGAAAGTCTGTCGCATACGGACTGATGTTTCTTGCCCACCGAATGTTCGAATATGGCGAGGCGCACTTTCAGTCCCTATTGGTTGATCTGAAGGATTCATGGGCGGAGTTACCTACCGTTACTAGTGACAGCCCATTCCCGCTTCACTTTTCGGAAGCAGATATCGAACGCATCAAAATTGACAGTGATGGTGCAGTGGCAGGGACACAGCTTGTCGCGGAGGTCAAGGAGAGAATGGGTGATTTATGGCCAGACAAAGGCTCCATCGAGCATGAGCGGTACGATGATTGCAAAGCTGCTCTCGCGGAAGTCAAAGGTCAGATATTGGAGCAGTTGGCCGAGACTGATGAGGAAAGGGCTGAGTACGAGCGATATTGGCCTTTTGAATAATCCCATGTGCATTAAGTTAGGGGCATGGTAAATCATTGACAACAGGAAACATATTTGCTTGACTCTAGACCACAAACTCTTTGCCTTCCAAGCATGCTCACACCTAATCTATTCTGTATACTGACGGATAAGTAGCATATTATGATTGGTCTGGATATGTATAAAATTTGCTATAGAGGCCTCATAGACGTATCAGCACGTAATTAATATGTTGTTGTATGAATTTGTGATTTAGTTGAAAGGGTTGGTCATTTGAACTGAAGTATACGGTTTGCAGATCCGACATCTGCCTGAGGCTTCTTCAGGCCTGAGGCCGCCAACTAGGTACGATGCGCCACATACCACGTGACCATGCAAGATCATCCGCCTTACCTAATCGGCGATTCCGCCTGATCAGTTTGACTTCATTTCGCCTCTGGCGATTCTACCCGGTTTTCTTCCGAACAACATCGGCCTAGCTCTTGGGCTTGACGACACTGATCAAAATGCTATCCTCTTCGTTTCGCCGCGTGGCATGGACGCCTCTTGCGCCCATCTCCGGCATTTCTCGCTCTTCCACTCAGACTTTGTCAACTTCCTCCAACGGTCTTCTCGGCGCCACTCAACATGTGCGTCAGCGCCGGTACTCGTCTTCCTCCTCGAAACCCAGCGATGGCTCTCGGCGGGTAGAGACCTCGTCTCAGGCTCCCGCGAAGGGCGTCAACTCGGGGGAGAAGCGCGAAGGGAAGGCCTCGAAACGCCGTGGGAAGGACAACGGCCGCAACGGTCCTAAGTCGAACCAGCCGTCAGCGTTTTCCAACCTGCCCAGCGTTCCCTCGACACAGCACCTGCAGCCTCATGGTGAGTTCAGGGCTATATTCCCCTTTTGAAATAGGCAAGTATCGTTTAAGCTAACTTTATCCTTTCCCTCGTGTGCAGATGTCCATGTGGCGTCGTTTTTCTCCATCCATCGCCCCATCTCTGTCTCGACCACCGTCCCCCCGACCTCTACCGCCGAAGCCTTCAACGCTATCTTCACAGCGAAGAAGCCCACCAAACAGGAAGCGGACGACGTGATCTTCACGCTATCCGCTGCCGCCGACACCATGGAGAGCTCCGCCCACCAGCTCGGCGAGCAAGACGGTGGCGCCCTGGGCAACCACTTCGACATGGACCCTCACTCCGACAACAGCCTTAACATGGCCGACCTGAAGGTCTCCGTGGAGGATCTCGCCAAGCGCTTCCGCCCGTTCAATCCGCCTCCGGCCCCCGTGCCCTTCGACGAGGCCAAGGCCGCCGCCGACGCCGACGCTGCCGCTGCTGCCACCGCCGAGTCGGACAACAACAGCTACTCGGCTGTTCTGACCATCCACGAGTCCACGGACGCCCAAGGCCGCAAAACCTACCAGGCCCACACGGGCCCGTTCGTCCGCTCCCCGGAGATGGACGCCCCCGGCGCCGCCGACGAGACCAACGCCATCATCGACGCCCCGCACAACAACCCCGGCGCGACCTACGTCGAGCGCTCGCGCAACAACCGCACCATGCACGCCATCAGCACGCGGAGACGGCGCTTGGCCAAGATGAAGAAGCACAAGTTCAAGAAGCTGCTGCGGCGGACGAGGACCCTGAGACGGAAGCTCGATAAGGCTTGATTGTGAGATATACCTTTTGTATGTCTTGTTTGACACTGTTTCTAGCTTCTTTCTCTATTTCTCCTTTATCCTCTACCAGTCTTGTTCACCAATACATCCCAGCTCCACAGTATTCATATATGAGATTTGGAACCCTCCTACTATCTCTTTCTCCCCATCTCTTTCTTTTTTCCACGCAAAGGGTCTTCATTCTTCTTTGATTCGCTAGTTGAGCTTTGTGGTGTTTGGCTTTACTTTGACTCTTCTTTTTTTGTCCTCCGTACTGCATAGTTTCTCTCGCATCGTCTGCGCTATAGACAATTTTATTTACATATCCCCATTCCTAGATATTTTCCCGTAGTTGGTGTTTATGGATCTTAGAAACGACCCACTGGGAACAAAGAACCCCAGTCGCTCAAGGGGTAAACGTGAATTTCTTGTGATCATGGATCTAGTCAGGCTCTCTGCTGTGGTTTGGTTATTCTGTGTTGTTGGGTGGGCAGTTGGGTGATTTAAGTCACGTATCTAGTAGTTGATAGGTAGGCAGTGGACACTTTCTGCAAATGAGATAGGATTTAAGAAATAAAGCAGGCGGATGAGCAATAAAGAGCAAAGAGGAAAACAAGGAAAAGGTGACCATTCAACATTGCAAAGTAGCGATCCTAACTAGGACCACTGCGAACATTCGTAGAATACAGCCCAGCGTATACACACCACCCATAAGATGCTGTTTACTCTTAACATAACACAACACCCCCTCCACTGCTTCAAAGCTAATGCTACATCACTGGGTAGTGCCATCCGCGATATAATGTTCTTGCTCGATTATAACATCCTGCCCTAGCAGCCCATCCAACTCATCCAACTCGTCTGTCAAAGCCCAAGAATAGCGGATGCGCGCTCGGGATCTTCGGCAATTGCGATTTTTTCCATTTGTACCCAGTACAAAAGAAGAGAGTAGGCTAAAATTTAGTCTCTCGCTTGGCGGTTTGTGCGTACGTCAATTTCGATGGGGGTGATTGGCTCCTTAGCAGGAGACGTCGATGCTCGAGCGGGAGTTCATGAGCAGGGCAACGATAAGACCGTACAGACCTGGAGTAGCCGAGGTTAGCGGGGGAATCAGACACAGTAGCGGAGGTGTGTTTGGAGAAGTGACTCACCCAAGACTTCAGCGAAAATGAGAATCAGAATCATGCCGACGTAGAGTCTGGGTTGCTGAGCAGTTCCACGGACACCAGCGTCACCGACGATACCGATGGCAAAGCTGTTGAACCAAATTAGCCTCATCCTTTTCCCGAAGGATGTGGTAGCACATACCCAGCGGCCAGACCAGCCAGACCGACGGCAAGACCAGCTCCAAGCTGGATGAAACCAGTGTACAACGGGACCTTCTGGTTCAGGTCGTTCGCGATCAGGACTGACACGACCAGCCCGTAGATACCGATGATACCCGCCATGACAATGGGGACGATGTCTATGGTTCACACGGAGTCAGCACCTTCATATCCACCAAAAGGCTCTTTCCAGCCTGTTGAGAAGCTTGCGACATACTCTTGACGATCAGGTCGGGCCGCAGGACGGCCATGCCGCAGACACCGACACCGGCCTTAGCGGTTCCATAGGCGGCACCGAAGCAGGTGAACACGATAGCGGAGGTGCAACCCAGCGCGCCAAAGAAGGGCTATAAACGACGATGACAATCATTAGAGATGATTCCCCAAAACATGAGCGAGTGGTGGAGTGCATCGACACGAGGACGAAGCCGATCCGTGGGGAATGTGCAGAGCTTTGCTATCGTGGGAATGGGACACAGAGGTACTCACCGCATAGACAGGGCTATCGAAAAGCAGGAATTAGCATATATATCTTAAACAAGCCACACGAGTCACGTAAAGGTATAATTCGGGCATGACAGTCCAGGGTTTGGGAAAAGGAGTCCGGTCGGAGGGATTACGTACCAAAGTTCGGTGGCCATTTTGGAGGGTTAGGTGGACCCGAAGGAATCGAGATAGAGGATCTTAGAAAGGAGATAGTCGAGAAAGACGGACAATGGGCAGGTTCACCCAGGTAGACAAAGGGTTGCGGTGATGTGAGAGCTTCTGAAGACAAGACTGGAGGTGAGAGTTGAGGCGAACACGCAGGGTGTTGTTGCTTCGGGGCTGAAGCACGGCTGCCCACGTGATCCAGGCTTGGCGTCGTCCCGTGCCTCCACTAAACCGGATATCCTCTCGTCTTGATATCTAAATTTTTTGAGATTCACGGAAATTGCATGCGTCGTATTCTACAGGTCTATTCATACAATATAGATAGGTTTAGAGGCCTATTTGAGTAGTAGTCCAACTCGAGTCCCCGGGATATCCAACTTCGTCCGAGACTCCTCTACTCCTCCCAGTCCCTCCTCGCTTTGACATAGCTCGGCCCGAACAACAGGCTGGAGATAGGTGATTGCCTTCTCAGAGAGTGCGCCAAACTGTTGAGGGATGAGTGTCAGGTCTTTTGGCTGTTCACCACCGGCCTGCAACATTGGATCCTCACTGTCGGACACGACACCGAATTGATACGAAATGGAGTCTTGCGAATTCGCCGTGTCTAAGCTGCCTTGCGAGTGATCGGCGTCCACAGAGACGAAGAATTGAATATAATCCCCTGCCTTGGCGACCTGGGAGAGCTCGGATAGATCATCGATCATGGCACTTTGACCAAACGACGGCAGCTCTATCTCAGATGCCAGGCGATCGCCGGACAACACACGATCGATCGTGCAAAGCCCACGCGTCTCAATGGGGTCCAAAAAGCTAGTCTCATAGTCCAGCGACAGAAGGCCCTGTTTCTTGCCCCACCCGCCTCCTCCGCTCATGACACGGTGAAGTTTACCGCCCGTCCGGATAGCCCGGGTGAGAGACTCTTGCGATCCATCCTGGGCAAGCGAATCCCCACCAGGAGCCTCAACTAGGGCCCAGACAGAGACTCTCTGGTCGAGGATGTTGTTTTCCGCGATGTAGCGAGGAAGCTCTGTCTCCAGTTCAGACGACGCGGGCATCGGGGTGGTCGACTGGCTGTCGGTGTGCTTTGATATCTGACGGAGAATGTTGCCCATACTGGATATCACCCTTCTCCGCTGACCCACGGGATGCAACGGGAGCAACGTAGAGCTCTGAATAGCATTCGCCGTAGACGTAACAACGCAGCTCGATAAGTCGATGGACTGGCGCAATACAAACTTGCGGGTGTCCGAATTGTAGGCCCAACGTGCGCCGAAAAGCGTATTCTCTTTGCCGTTGATGAATATCGTATTAGCCAGACGTAGTCCGATTTCATGGAACGCTCTTTCAGGCACAGAGGGCTCCATTTGCTGGATTGAGAAGACGAGGGCAGACTCCTCGGCTTCCATAGTCCTCAGCCGACGGGGCGGAGCGGCTTTCCCTTGGATCTGTTCCGGCTTCACAAACACAACCGACATTCCCTCGCTCTCTGACACATTTCCGACATTATCATTTTCCCTGGTTTCTCTGGTACGCGGGTAAGGACGGGGAAGTTTGTCAACCAGCGCAACAACGGTGTCGACGGAGCCGGACGCGTCCACGACGCCGGAGTCACGATATAACCGATTGACCCATTTTTCGAGGAACTCATTCTCTGTGTTGATCCACTGGGCGAATGCCGGGGTGGCCAGGAGGACGGGGATAGCTACCGGACTCGCGAGCGATGTGGGGGGTAAAGGCAGGCTAAACAGGACATCTTCGGGAGTCTCTTGAACGGTTAGCCAGTCGCCCCGGCTGTTGAAGACGCGAGATGCTTACTATACTCTCAGGGGTCTGCGTCAGCCACGTGTATGCGAAAGCTTGAGCGCCCGTGTTCGACGTGATTTGGCGCCGATGCTCTCTCCGTGCGACAGGTAGAGCTCGCCGAAGGGACCAGGGGTTGGTGTGTAAAGAGTGACAGCCAGACACCCAGCGGAAGGGCTGGGTGGCCCGCGTGGGCACGGCGACCGGGACAAGCCCGAAATTCATCGACATGTGCGCATGGAGGCCACACTGGTCGGTTTGATAGGAATGGGTCCAACTAACCCAGATCGCCTGGCTAATTTGTGGCGGTTCACAAGGGGGAGGGGGATGTTTTGCGCAATCAAATTCGCGGAGAACGGCATTTTTGACGGTCGGTGCCAAGACCTGGAGTCAATGACATATCGGTCATTGGCTCTCAGCCCTAGGATTCCTGGGGGTTTGCTCTATATGACCCTGAGCAATTAGATGATGATGAGGTATGATATCAACTTGCAGGGGTCTTGTGATGGGATTGTTTTGGTGCAGATTAATGCACCTTATGTCTAGACAGCCACACTACTCCATCACAGCTTTGTTGACTGTGAATGAGTACTATGGTGAAAAGTATACCAACCCGCTCTACAACAGTTCCATCTACTATATAGTTCATTTTGACACATTACTTGTAATTGTAGTTGTAATAGAGATAGCCCATTTTTTATCTGGTAGAAAATAACTAATTCAAATATCCATCCTTGGGATGGACATGGACGTTGCCAAATTAGATAGCACTACCCGTCCGGTAGTAATGACGTACCTGTGAGCGTGGACTTGAGTACCTTGCCTCAACAATCAAGAGATCGGTTGGAACCCCATTGCCAATAGAAATGTCAGGGGGGTGGGATAATGTTCCTTTTGCCCCTCTCAAGGTCCTGGCGCGTACTTGGGATTATTGTCAGCACTAGTCAAGGTAGATAGGGCTGTAGGGCTGCTCTTGGCCCACCACGCCCCGTTTGACTGTTATTCGAGATGGAGTGTGGGCTTCGGTGTATATATAGTATACACATGCATAATTGGCACCCCCAATCAGAATCATGGTAACCTTGGTAACCTGGGAGAATCATGCCGATATCAGAATAGAACCCAAAGTTACCGAAGGCTGAACCCCCCCTGAGTTGCCAAGCCTCAATCCCAGGCAACAGGATAAAGCAAACTGACAGAAGGTGACATGACAGCGGGACCAGGGAATGAGGAACGAAGAAGACAACATGATAATCCCTTGCAGCCGAGGCTGTGTCTTTCTCAGCATTCAGCCACTGGGGTTACGAAGATGCAAGCCCACGTATGAACGGCGACGCAGAAGTCAGCCGATGGTCTCGCCGCAACAACCAAGTCTGGAAGCCGGGATGCGAGAAAAAGTCTAGGCAGCGGGAATATCCCAGAATAATGATGTTCATTAGTGGCGTTACGCCAATCAAAGAATGCGCATCACGCATGAGCCACAGGGTTGTGTGGATCTATGACGTCGTGTCTGGTCAATTCAATGGAAGCATGGTTCTCCTGACCTACGGAGTAAATGAATTAACCATCTTAACTGAGTACGGGAGAGTGTTGCGCATCATTACTCGCTCAACCTGATATGGGGTTCCATAAATATATATTATTTCAAAATTATTTCTGTAGTAGATCAGTGGTAAATTAGTGGTGGTTATTATTATTCGGGCCAGAAAAAGAGGTACAAACAGCCGTGCCATGATTTCTCTCTCCACTCCCAGTTGCCGCCCTTGATTTCCAAACAGTTAAAGAGCCCGCCGATTCTCTCCCGCTTTTTCTCCTGATTTCTTTCCCTCTTTATATGCTGTATTTCATCATCCTCCCATCTCGCCAGCTTAGAATCAAAAAAATAACAACAACTGATTTTCAATTTGTCTGCCTAAAAAGACACATCCCATCACCATGCCTTTCACCGCCTCGTGAGTATTTTCTCGTCCAAAATCTCGGTCCGATGGGCTTCTGTCCAGTGTCTCTGTCCAGACGGCTAATCCGCGAAATTTAGCGATATCTGCAAGATCATCTTTGCGATCATCCTGCCCCCTCTGGGTGTCTTCCTGGAGCGCGGTTGCGGTGCTGATCTCCTGATCAACATCTGTTTGACCATCCTGGGCTGGATTCCCGGTATCATCCACGCTCTGTATGTTTTTCACCCCATTTTCCGACGACATCCTGTGTCTACGCGCGTGTGGCAATCGCTAATACTCCTCGTTTTAGGTACATTATCTTTAAATATTAGACCGCTTTCAACCTCTCTTTTCCATCCGACCGCCCGCCACCACCACCACCACCAGCCAATTTCATTGATTGATTGATGGATTTTTCCCTCGGTGGGAAGTCTATCGGCCGTCTTCTGGATTTCCAATTCAACGGAAGGGAACGGTGATGTGTGTCAGCGTACCTACTTTCCCGTGGGAGGATGGTCGACCCACTCGAGTCTAGCCAAATGCAGCCGCGCCACTTGGCGGCGACCCCCATTGGATGGTTTGGTTGCGTGAAGGTTAGCGACGTGGTTCCGGCTTCGCTGTGTTGTCATTGCGATGGAGTTGGGATTGATTGATTGTTCCTATGCTTTGCCTTTTCTCTGTTATGATTATTATGTCCTGTTATGTTGGATTTTTTGTTCCGGATGATACCAGCTCAACTGTGGTCCTGGGCTCTGTTTTGCTTCTCTTTTTTTGTCGTTATCTTTAATCATGATTTTTATCTTTGGTTAATTTTATAACTGGATCATGGCATTGGCAGTACATTGTCTTGATTGAAGCCTGTTGATAATCCTCCGTAAGCCGCTGGGGTTGTTTTGATTCCCTGGATCAATGCATTAGTTCACTGTAG
Source organism: Aspergillus taichungensis (assembly GCA_002850765.1). NCBI lineage: Eukaryota > Fungi > Ascomycota > Eurotiomycetes > Eurotiales > Aspergillaceae > Aspergillus > Aspergillus taichungensis. The sequence continues at coordinate 328,880 of KZ559504.1, read as the reverse complement.
ATGCAGTGTGACATGAGACGGAACATTAAGTGCCGGTCAATTGGTATCTGTTTAGAAAATGCCTCCATACCGCCTGGCGTCGCGATGCATAATCTATATAAACGGGACCGCCAGTCATCGGTTTATTAAACAGTTTGATCTATAGACTCTTAAAACGAAACATTTGTGACGGTCATCATGCGCAATGAGTCCACCCACCCAATCGGCATAGATCGCCGTATACAATCTCTGAGAGCGCCGTGCAGCGGAGAGGCCGTAGCTTCGATGTCTTAATCTCCGCGCCTGGATCATTCGTAGTGAGTGGTGTTTTGGTCTTGTGGCGAGCCCAGATCCCGATGTAGTTGTCCCACGAAAACTTCAGCAAATCCATAGAGAAATGGGTTCGAGCGAGCTTGTGCTCTGCGCGCAGATGCATAGGCCGTGCATCCGATGTCTCGTCCCATTAAAGATAGAACATCGGCGAATAAAGATAAGATGATCTGATGAGAAAAAACCGAAACACCATGGTGAAAGACAAAAAAACAACGAATCCAGTTGAAAAGCGCTTAAAAACAGCAGTGACGAGTAGAGCAAGGAGCTCTGAAATGCAAGTTCGTTCGGGCAATCAATTGATCCCCTTGTGACTGGACTAAAGATTGGTAGGTGCGTGTAGCTCATTCCCGGTCAGCCCCCTCTTATTCAGAAGAAACGCCCGGTCGTTGAGAAATGCTTGATATAGCGCTTTGGGAATTGTTCGCTCCTCATCTTCCCACACTTGATAGTCTAGCGCTTCCCAGATTTGGAGTTGCCGGATGAAGTTAGCACTCGGTTTGGCTTTCTGTTTCAACTGAACAAAAGCCCTTGTTTGCTCTAGCTTCATGCCATACTTGCGCATCAGATAGGCGATGATAATCGTTGGCGAACGAGAGACACCCAGGTCACAGTGGATTAGTACCGTTCCTGCAGGTGCATCATGTGGATGGTCGTCTAACCCGTGGCTTTGCTGTCGTCGGGTACTTGAAGAGCGCTCTGCTGGTAGATTGGACGATGTCATTTCGTCAATAAAGTCGCAAATATCGTTCATATGAGCGAGGAGATCCTGCGTCGAGGAATCTGCACATTGAACCCACTTATGCCGGCTGGCTGGAATACCCGCCTCCCTTGTTGTGGAGTTCCACCAGACCCATCGAGCATCAGTAAGGGAAACCATGGCATTGATACCATTCTGTCGTAGCATCTCTCGCCTGAATGATGCTTGAACGTTTCCGAGGAAGATGCCGGGGACAATCTGCATCATCCGGGCCGCAAACACCATCTCCCATCTTTTGCTCCTGTCCTCCATGTTCACGCAAAGATGATTCCCTGCAGTTACCTCGTCGTGGTTTAGTGTCTTCTTGGTATAGAGGATGGTGAAGAAACGACAATGGTAGCAAAAAGCGGTGTCAGGTCATTGTCATGTTTTGCGAATTTGGGTGTTCTTGTAGAGTTGATATATCACAAACCCCGTGATTTCAACAATGAAATGCCTGGTTTATCAGGCCAGATGATGTGGATAATTGAGCTTTCTAAGAATAGAGTAGTTCCTGCCAACGTAACAAGTTTTAATTCACTAAAACTATATTATGGGGGGGGGCTATTTCCGACCCAATCTGCCAACTGTTCAACGCTGTTCATGTATACAGAAACCCCACAGACGAAGTAGGCGATGGATCGTCAATCGCGCTGCAGTTAAATAAGCTCGTCAAGTTCCGTCCCGGGCCAGAAGCGCCCAGACCCTCGACCCGGTCAGCTGACTTAGAGCGTCCTACTACGTAGTACAGCAGTTTGCTTCGCGTCGGCGCCAACACGGCGCGTATCTCGACTCCTTCCCATCCAACCGTGAGAGAGCGCCTACCACCCTCACGCTCGGTTAGTAGTGACGATCTCGTCACCACTGGGCGCGATGCCCGGGTGTTTCATCAAGGCGCCTATAGGGCGTCAGATTTTATCATCCTCGTCTGAGATGGCCGCTTGTGCATGCCCGGCCAGTCAATCTCACGGATGTCGAAGGAGGATCTGCGTCTTGACGCCGGACCATGACATGATGAAGTTCGCGAGGATGGGCTTTAATTGCTTAATTGCAAGATAATTCTCGCGCTGTTCTTCAGAGTGATTCCTCCTCGCTCTTGTTGCCGTGTTACATAGATTTTTTGGACAACCTCAATCAACACTGCGATTTCTGAAGCTTTCCCCTGCATCTTTCATTTTCGCATCTCTCGAAGAAATGGTCTTTTATACGCCCTTATGATTGCTAGGGCCATGTGCAAGACTAATATTAGAGCGGGCTATGAAATGCTTTTGGCTACCTGCCCTTTCCATTTTACTTCGGTGCGTTGCTTTTGCCAGCGACTCTCATGGGTTTGGTTATGAAGGTGTCAATGCGCTAATGAGACATTCGCAAGTAGTCGCAATATGCTACTACTCGCCATGTACTGGGTGGTAATAGCAGCCCTCTCTCTTATTCCACTATGCCTGGCTAGACCAGGTCAAGTAGTCCAAACTACGGCGTCGAAACCTACATACTTCGAAACCATCCCGAACTGCGCATTACAATGCGTCGAAGCTTTCATCCAATCCGATTACGAGAAAAATGCCTGTCCCGGGGCGTGGGATCTGGGATGTCTGTGCCGGACGAGAACAGCGAGCGGATATACTTTGGGGGAGGCAGCCCTGCGATGTGGTCTTTCTACGTGCTCAATGGAGGTTGTGCTGGGCTCGAAGGTCTATTCCCTTTGTGACTCGATTACTAGAGCCCTCCCACGGACACATGCCACCATCACCGCCACGGTCGTGTCCACGATATCGAACGACCCTAACCCACCTACGAGCATAATTAGCGGTTCGACGAGTACATTGAACCCGGAGACCGAAACCCCCGGGCAAAAAATAACGACAACGAATAACGTGCCTACCGCATCTGTCACTAGCTTCCAGAGCCCTGTTTCGGCCAGCAATACACGAGAAGATCCTCCCACCACGACCAGTGATCAGCCGGCTTCTGACACTGTGCCTCCGAGCTCTAATCACCTCAATGCAGGGGCAGTCATAGGGGTGTCCGTGGCTTCTGGTGTATCTGGATTTTTCATAATTGGGGTCGTGTTGTTCTTCTGCTGTCGCAAATATCGGCGTCGGAACCGACAGCCCAAGGACCGTGACTTTTTCGAAATTGGTGGGATCATGTCCGAGCCTCCAGATTTCTCCATTCCGCCTAGGCGCCCCTCACCAACGCCTAGAGGACCTACTCCTATGGCCGACGCCAGAGACACCAACTCAGACACGGTAAGATTGGTGTCGCCGTCGCCGCCGGAGTCAGCAGACCACAATCCAGCAGTGGTGGTCACGAGAGCCGATAACGACGATGGCAATGATCATAGAAGAAGCCACCACCAAGGTCGGATTGGTTTTGCTTATTCCTCTACCTCTGACCTCGGTGCTTCATCGACCCATTCATCCCCACGAACTGCTTCGGACCTCCTCCCAGACAAGCCAGCGTACAGGCTTTGTCCGGAACCCTTGCGGTGGAGTCAGCAGAAGTATTTAAACCCTGCGACTGGCGACACCATGTTCGAGGAAGAAGCTACAATTTCGAGAGGCGTTGTGGGGGGCCTTTATCAGTATCCCAACTTCTCAGGTATAGCAGGACGGTACAGAAATGGAGGCCGTCCCAAATACGGTCGTCCTCCGATGATGGGATTGCCGGCCAATCCCCGGGCGATGTTATATGGCTTTGGAAAATCACACAACGGCATGATGACTCCGAGAGGGTGGGACCCACGCAAGAAGCCGGTATACGCAAACGCTGGCGAAAAGATCCAGCCCTCACGACGAGCCGACATACACCGTCTCTCACCGATAGAACGCTGGGAGAAGGACGTTGCGAGTTACTGGCACAACCCAAACTTCGGGTACGCAAGAGGCACCGAGCGGCCCTCGTCTCGCAACGTGCAGCGGCGTTCATTTTATGATCTGCACACGGACAGCAGTCCCCGAAATGAACCAATGAACACTTTTGAAACCGTCGATATCCACGAGGACTCCCGATCCCGCCGGGCATCCCGACATTCCGGCGGGTTCACTTCTCTCAGTCCCGTAAGGGAGGTCCGCACACCGATAGGTGATATACAGATACCAGCGCAGCAGGATAATGTCCACCCTGCCCCACAACTGGGGATGTCCCCCCAGATTCCACCTTCTCGAGCCGTCAGCCCGGTGCGAGAGATAGTGTCCCGCCCTCGAATTGTGCGAGGAGACGACATCAAGAGAGTGGAGATCCATCGCGGCAGACCACAACCTCCCACCTTGACGGTCCCTTACGCCCCTGACGACTACTGGCTGGATCCCGCTGCCCGCTCTTCATCAGACCATCGGCGCTCCACCGACACCCCTTTCTGCATGCCGAAAAAGAAACCGGCACCGGTGGAGCGCAATCTGACGCCTTCTCGACTGGGATCTGACTTGATTCTTCGGGTGGATTGAGCCATTGATCTACTTCTGTGTATTATATTTTCATTGAGACATGATTCTGGATAATCATTAATATTATATATAGAGAGAGAGTGATGAGAGAGAGTGATGAGAGAGAGTGATGAGAGAGAGAGTCAACGAAAGAAAGAAAGCATATGGGCAAACGCCACACCTTCGAACTCAATTCTTTCTAGAAACCGACTGTTCACAATCTTAGACCTTCTCTCCTGATGATGATTCATGACTTAAGTCGGATTCTTCCGTGTGGATGCCATCCCTGACGATCAAAAAGACTGTCTAGCTCTGACTATGTCTCCGCGGAGCCCAAAGTCGCAACCAGATACCACAACAATCACATCATTGCGACTAAGGTTAGATGTTAAGTCGCAATTACATCATGACGCTTTGATAATAGTGCCCACTGACGGTCCGCGAATCCCCGGGGATTGGTCGGTACGTAGTGGTGTATTGGGGCAACCGAAGATGGTGGCGGTGACGTCATACCGGCGACTTTATCTCTTGTGGCTATTCGTACTTGTTATACGGGATTTGGGGTTCGTTGTTGAGCTGGATTTTCTCTCTCTTTGGAGAAGAGCCGTATGTACCAAAAGATGTAGCATATTTTAACAGACGCATATTTTGGATTTTGTTCCTTTTTTCTTTCCATTTCGTCGTCCAATCTTATCTTTGGTTGTTGGTGTCAACCTTGCCTATGATATCAATGGTAACGACAGAACCGGTCTAGACAGAGCCAGACCCGCCGATGGAACAAATCAGCGTGTCCTGATGTGGACCCGCCCTTGAAGTTGACTGTCTTGAGGGACAATTAATCAAACCTGGCAAATGAAGTTGGGACCCAGTTCCTTCGTCTTCCTGAATAATAAGAATTCAATTATCGAGAATCGTCGACCACCATGTCGTCAATGACGGACCCACGGATGGCTTCTCCATTGACTCTCATATTTTATTTAATGGGGCTCCAGTTCCTTACATTCAGGGTATTTCTCTTGATCTATTCCAACTCTTGCTGAAACCATTGTATCTTGGTCATCCTCTGAACGTATCATTTCGCATCGACGAGGACAGCTTATAACTATCATTCGGACATCAGCAGTGTCACCCCCGCGTTCCTCAGTATTTCCGCTCCTTTCCTCCCCGTTGTCCCAGATAAAATCAGTGTCTGGCACAAACCCGAAGTCTACCAATCCTTGACTAGCGTCTTCTTTGCTGGAAGATACAGAGTAGAGTACACCCTAGTGGCGATCAACCTCGCAATACTCCGTCAGAGGCCCCACCAGTGTTACCAAACCAGTTGTTCGGTCTCCACCCCACGTACAATCGTACCACATCATTGCCAATGGCGACTACCTATGGGTTAGAAAGTCAGGTCCCTGGTCTGGATATACGTCGGACCGATCTCCCTACGGGTCCCAACGTTGTCGTGCCTCCGAAGGATTTAATACCTCCTACCGACCCCGAGATATCAGCCATCGAAAGAGAAATGACGAAACAACAACCGCAAAAGAATGTGTCTGCGGGCGAAAACCCCGTTGCGAACGTCTCGCCCATCGAGAAGCAGCCTGTCGCTACGGCGGACCAGTTTGCGTTCGCGTTCGACATCGATGGCGTCCTCATGAGAGGCGGGAAACCGATCCCGGAGGCCGTTGATGCTTTGAAGTACATCAATGGAGAAAATCCTTACGGGGTGAAAGTGTATGTCTTTCCTGGCTTCCCTGGTTTGAATTAGATTGAGATTGACTAATCATTCCCCCTATAGACCCTATATCTTCTTGACAAATGGTGGAGGCAAGACTGAGGAAGAGCGATGTTTAGACCTCAGTCGTCAACTTGAAATCGAAGTGTCCACGGGCCAGTTCATTTGCGGCCACACTCCCATGCGAGAAATGGTCGAGCGATACAACACCGTGCTCGTGGTCGGCGGCGAAGGCGAGAAATGTCGCGTCGTGGCCGAGGGTTACGGATTCAAGGACGTGATCACCCCCGGGGACATCATCAAGACGCGCCAGGACACCACCCCGTTCCGGAAACTGACAGAGGACGAGTTCCAGAACTCCCGGGCCCGCGACCTCTCCAACACCAAAATCGACGCCATCTTCGTGTTCGCCGACAGCCGGGACTGGGCCGGCGACCAGCAGATCATCCTGGACGTGATCATGACCAAGAACGGTCACCTGGGCACCCGGTCTGAGACCCACGAGGAGGGACCTCCGGTGTTCTTCTCCCACACCGATGTTGTCTGGTCTACGTCTCACGAGCATTCGCGACTCGGCATGGGTGCGCTCCGTGCCTCCCTGGAGGCCCTCTACAAAACGATCACCGGCAAGGACCTCGCGACGATTGCCTTCGGCAAGCCCCAGCTAGGTACTTTCCAGTTTGCCACCAAGCTCCTGCAGGAGTGGCGCCAGGAAATCCACGGGATCAACAAACCCCCGGGAACCGTCTACTTCATTGGCGATACGCCCGAGTCTGACGTCCGCGGTACCAACGAATTCGACCGTATCAGCGACGCCTCCTGGTACTCGATTCTGGTCAAGACCGGCGTTTACCAGGAAGGCGTAGAGCCGCGGTATCCGCCCAAGAAGGTCACCGAAGACGTCCTGGAGGCTGTGAAGTTCGCCATGGACCGCGAATACAAGAAGAACCCGAAAGAATTTGAGGGTGAGAAAACCGAGGAGTCCGGTGCCCTCTACAATTGATAAGCAAACGCCCTTTTGCGGCGAATTTCTCCACCTCACGCGTCTTGTTCCCCTCCTTTCTCGCCACCCCCCCCGTGTATTCGTGGTCCTGGGTTTACCGCTACCACGGTCTTTTTACTGATCCCTGATTGTTCCTCGTCCTTTGGCTTGGATCATTTCCCTGCGAGGGCGTCCTTGCCCAATGACGGACGACCTTCTTCCCTCACTCTTCTTTCTTAGCTGCATGTTCGATTTCCTATAGAGGAGTATGAGGGTGTGAATCCACCAACGGCGTTTCAGGCAAAAAATTACAATTGGCGGGGAAGGGATACCATTTTTATTACATTTTGGATATCTCCTTAGTGTCTTCCTAGGTTGGCGAAGTTCATTGCGAGATATTATTACTAGATATGATATAATGAGATACGAGCATGTTTTAAGTGATTTCACTTCGTCTAGTTAGAACATAGAGTAATACTATTGGGTGTATATCAAAAGAGTAGTATATCAGTCATGCATGCCATGGAAGTATGTGGCGAGTCCAATGTCAGCGATGAAGTCACTGGTAGGTAATGGGCTCTACCATGTAGGCTCAGCTTGAACTACAACAATGATTCTGAGAGGAAGGAACGCATGAGCAATTCTCAACAAATCTCAAATGAAACACATAATATCCCTAAAATGAAACTCTAGCAGAAGGACATCATTCGGACGTTGAACGCACACATTGATGCCTAACTAACCAGGCACATTTATTATTCAGCATCCACGGGACCTCACGATAAGATAAGAGCTTTGGGTTATTTGAGGTGTTTGCACTTCAACACTTGGCTGCGATCATTTCCCCGTTCATCTATCTATCTTCTACAAAACCCAACTCCTAAGCACTCAGACAGTGAAGTCTAAGCAATGCGATGGTTAGTATGATCTAGTTATGATGGGGTAATCGGTTTACATGAGCCACTGCCGGCTGAGTTTCTAGTGAACTGCACGTGTTCAAAGCTGGGGACTGCGAACAGCTAGCCGCAACGCCTTGGATACATCTGTCTTCTTTGGCATCGATCGTTTCTGGATATACTGCAGCATTTTAGTACATAATCTAGGACCAGAGGGCTATGAGCGGTGGCTTCTGATTGCGGTTGTGTCGACTCAAGTCCACCGTGTCTACTGTTCCTTTCACCCGCTGTCTCAACAAACACATCTCATATCACCATGTTTGCTACCTTGGGCCTGTTCAAGGAGGTCCCTTGTCCGGAGGGCTCCCAATGTTCTCTCATGACCTGCATGTTTTCTCATGAGAGTGCCAACCCTCCCCTCGATGAACCCTCCGCGGTGGACGAATCACACCTCATGCAGAATGATGAGGCGACGGCGGAGGTTCCAGCTCGGAAGAAACCCAAGTTAAATGCAAGTGTTACCGAGAGCAGTGTTCTTTCGCAAAAAGAGCAGACAAGGCATCCACCGAAGGAGAAGCCGTCGCCGGCCTCAGGAAACGAATCTAGCATATCGAGAGACAAACCAGCGGTGGCTAGTGGCAATGATGCTAAGACTAAGCCTGCAATTCAAGGACCCTCAAAGATTCAATCAGTGTCCCGAGCAGTTTCTCCGCCGCATTCAAAACCAGCGTCATCACAAGCGACGGCTAGACCTGAACCGTCGCAATCTCGTCTCCCCCCGAGACGAGCTCCTAAAGAAAGTCTGAACCCCCGGATGATTCCCAAGACGCCTGCCACGCACGGCGTGCGGCTGTCTATCTTGACCAAACTACATGGCGCGATGACGGCCCTGAACAACAAGGTGGCCAAGGACAAAGACAACACCGAGAAACACTTAGTTCTGACCCCTAGTGAATTGGTCACCATGGCGTTGGATGAAGAAGAGAAGTTTGCGCGCGAGAACGCAAGCGTATACGGCAATGTCATCAAGCTTCGGATTGTGAAGCTCTCCAAAATGAGCAAGGAGGAATGGGCCAAGGAAGTCAAGGCTCATTTGAACGAGAGATATTACAAGCTCGCGCCGGTTGCTCCAGATGCGAAACCTAAACCTTTTACTACTGGCTTGACCGTCAACGAGGAGATCGCACTTGCGAGCCAGCTGATCACGCCTTTGAATGGCTTAGAAAACTACGGCTACGTGACAAGAGCCCCCACACAGGAGGAAGTCGAAGGCGCCAAGAAGGGCGTCATAGAATCCAAGGGCTGGGAGAAATGCGATCGGTGCGGTGGCCGATTCCAGGTGTTTCCTGGTCGTCGCGAGGACGGTTCACTCACCACCGGGGGCAAATGCACGTACCATCCGGGCAAGCCTCTTTACCCCACAAGGAAACAGACCGACCACATGACCGGCCATCGTGAAGCGTACTACAGCTGCTGCAACGAGACACTGGGGACCTCCTCAGGCTGCACCAAAGGCAACTCCCATGTCTTCAAAGTCTCGGAGACAAAACGCCTCGCATCAGTCCTTCAGTTCGCAGAGACCCCAGCACAGCCAGACAAAGGGCCCCAATCGCCCGTGTGCTTCGACTGCGAAATGGGGTACACCACCCTAGGCCTAGAGCTCATCCGACTAACGGCCGTCAGCTGGCCCGAAGGGAAGTCCCTCCTCGACGTCCTCGTACGGCCCATAGGGGAGGTACTAGACCTCAACTCGAACTTCTCCGGCGTCTTCCCAGAGCACTACACCAAAGCGATACCCTACGGGAGCACCCAACAGTCGCAGGATGAGTCCACCCCGCTACAAGTCGTCGAGTCGCCCGCAGCCGCGCGGTCCCTCCTTTTCTCGCTCTTACAGCCCGACACGCCGCTCATCGGACACGCGATCGACAACGACCTCAACGCCAGCCGCATCATCCACCCGACCATCATCGACACGGTCCTCCTGTACCCGCACCCGCGAGGTCTGCCCCTCCGCACGAGTCTGAAGATCCTCAGCAAGAGATATCTCGATCGAGACATTCAAACAGGCGGGAGCAGAGGCCACGACTCCAGGGAGGACGCAGTCGCCACGGGTGATCTGGTGAGGGTCAAGGCTGCGGAGACTTGGAAGACTCTTCGAGCGAAGGGATGGCGTATTGAGGGCGTTCGCCTCGTCCCGCCTCCTGGTGTAGCAGCTTCTGGTTCTGTTCGTGGTCTTGGGCCGGGGGCTGGACATAAGCGCGGTAGTGGTGGTTGAGATTTCTTTTGGCATATATATTTCATTTTGTGATACCCAATGGAATAGATTGATGGTAGATGACATCAATTCGAGGATCTACAGAGATAGACACAAAGGCTGTCTTACAATTACAGCCTTCCTTGAACAAGGCGATCACACATCGCAGAAACTACATATATGCCCAGCCATACAATAACCAAACCCACCCTAAACTTGCCTTCAAGTCCAAGGCCTATACAAACAACCCTTCCTTAACTATACGGCATACAAGATAAGGATTTACGATACCCTGAACAACAGTTAAAAAAACCCAATTTAACAACTGAATATATTTCAAATCATTTGTTAAGTTTTTTTATTTATTTTTTTTTGGTATCTAAGATCCCCGCATGAGAAAGAGAAGATAGACGAATAATCTATTCCTCATCCTCATCAGCCTCCTCGGAAGCGACGTTGAAGAAGCGGAGCTCGTAGACGCCCTTCGAGGTAGAGACGACGCGGATCCAGTCACGGAGCTGCTGCTTCTTGAGGTACTTCTTGGTCCTGTTTGCAGTTAGTATCTCGCGCATTGATCGTAGATATCCCTCCGGATGAGGTGAATACGGGCGTGGTGTAAACGTACAGGTACTTGAGGTAGCGACCAGAGAAGGGGATGTGAGCAACGACCTCGACCTTGCCCTCGCCGGACTGGGAGATGACGACCTTGTCGCCGAGGTTGCCGACGCGGCCCTCAACCTTGATGCGGTCGTGGAGGAACTTCTCGAAGGCGGAGATGTCGAAGATCTTGTCGCTCACGGGCTGAGAAGCGTTGATGACGAACTGTTGAAGGATTTGATTAGGGCTGTTATCGTTAAAGTGGGTAGAATTAAGTGTGCTGAACATACCTTCTTGGTGACCTTCTGGGCCTTGCGACCACGAGCCTATTCATCCAGATGACATTGAAATTAGCCTACTGTTCCTTTCATGGCGAATCCCCGGGGTGTCCGGCGCTTCCTCTCTCTCTGGACGTATTCCAGCCGCAGAGAGAAGGGCACACAAGACTAACCCCTCAGGGGGAACAGCAAAGCGGTTTCAGGGACAGAAACATACAGAAGCAGCGGGAGCCATTGTGACTGATTGAGGGGGGAGGGGCTGGTCTTGGGGGGATAGATAGACAGAGATGGTCGCAAAGAGGTAAGTATCCTGCGCCTGGGAGAAGATCAAAGGGAAAAAAACCGACGGTTAATGCGTGGTGGAGACCAAGTCAGTTCAGTCTCCGCGAGCGATTCCATTTCTGGTATAGCGGATAGGGCTGGTGCTGAGCAGAGGTTAGGGCTAGATTCAGTCACCTGATAGGAGTCGCTCTCTCGCTTCGCTTCCGTCATCCTTGAACCGCGCTAGCAGACTAGCAGCGCACGGACCACCGTCCCGACGGTATAAATACCTCTGCCTCCCCTCCTCCATTTAGTCTTTTTTTCTTTTCTTCTCCAGCTCTCTTTGCCTTTTGGCTTAGATCAAGTGTAGTATCTGTTCTTTTCAGTTTAATCTCTGAAAGTGTTCTAACTGAACACAACTTTGATTAATCTCATTTTTGGATCCCGTGGCTGGTCCTCTGTGCTTGCGCATGTCTGGCCACACAGTGTCATTGGGCTTACACTACCCCCGATCGACGCGAATCTTTTTTTTTTCATCAATGTGGTTGGTATATCCAGCTGGTTGGAGAAGAAAAATGAGTTATATAGAGTATCGATTTATCTGTCTGCTAAGTGTCTTAGAATCATATGAGCCATTATAAATAAGCTTAAATACCCTGATGTTCAATCCTAACGTCCCTACTCGGCCCCTTGCTGTATATTTCTTAGGATTGACTCTCATAATAATACAATAATACAACTTGGGAACTGCAAAGCTATTGTATTCATGTAGAATTACCCACAGTCCCTCCAATAATGACCGATACAGGGTCTATGACATGGATATTGTAGAGCGTAGGTCTGATATAGAATTACCAAATAGATCCCCTTCAACAAGACAAAGGAAATCATAGCCAGATATGATGAGAATAATCAAAGATCGTGGTGTAATGAAACACTATCTGAAGAAGCTCTGAACAATCCTGTCCCGCCAACCAACACCACCCACCTCTCAGGCTCCCACCCCAGTCAACCTCCAGTCCCCGACCATCTAAATCCCATCGTACAACCATCACATCACCACCATGATCGAAAACAGAATTTTCGAAGACCTCCAAGCAAAGATCGACGAGGAGGCCGCCGTCCGCGACGTACGTTCACTCCGATTCCGCCAAGACCGAGCTTTCTGCGGCGGGAAGATGAGGCGGGAAAAGAGACTGACAGGACACGCTAGGAACTCCATGATATCGTACAAACTCTCGCTAGAAGAGGTATATCTCTTTTCATACACGTCTCAACTACTGTCTTGTGATGCAGATGGAGATGGACACGAGTCGTTGGTTCGGAATTGACGCATCCCAGGAAGATCCACACAAGCTATCCTCTCGCGAGCTCACTCTACCCCCAGGAGCCAGCGTGCGTATCTCACCCAATCAAAATATGGAACAAAGAAAACAGGATAAATAAGAAATGAGTACATGCTAAACCACCCAGTGAAACCCGTCCTCGAAGACGCCACCAGGGAGATCCTCGCCCAGAAGCAGGAAGTCCAGGCGCTCAAGGCCGTGGCAGACAAGCACCCGTTCTACAAGTACAATGGGGTGTGGACGCGCGAACTGCAGAATCTGGTCTGTCTTTCTCTCTCTTTTTGTCTATGCCCACGGCTACTTGATTCTGTGTGCTAACCTAACTAACTTGCTATCTGGATAGGTCTCTGCCATCGAGCTCTGCGCCTGGTTGGGCGGCTTGGAGGAGTACAAGAGCTCTGGCTCGGCGTCGTTTCTGACGATTGAGGAGGTTGGGAAGTTCTTGGATAGTGCGTTTTTTCCCTTCTCCTTTCTTCCTTTGTTCTTTTTTTACTATAGATGTGACACTAATGTTATTACACATACAGTCCCCGTCAACCTGAAAGAGCAGGATGCGTTCCATCTAACAATCGAGGAGTACCTCCTCGCACTGATCTCCATGGTGGAAGAGCTGGTCTGTCCCTCCCTCTCCCTCTCTCTTTCTCCCTCTCTAGCTGTTCGATCAATGTGCATATTCCAATTACTAACTAAATACAGTCCCGTCTTGCCGTCAACTCCGTCACAATCGGAGACTATGACCGTCCGCTGCAGATCAGCCAGTTCATCAAGGATCTGTTTTCTGGGTTCCAACTGCTGAACCTGAAGAATGATATCCTGCGGAAGAGGAGTGATGGGATTAAGTACAGCGTAAGTCATGTTGTCAGAAGGAGAAAGAATCATGTTCTAAACCCGTCCAGGTCAAAAAAGTCGAAGACGTCGTTTACGATCTTTCTCTGCGGAATTTGATCCCCAAGGGTGGCGCTGCTTGAATGGATTTCTACTACATCTAGAGATGAGCTCGGCGCAGATTCGGAGAGTATCGTAAATTAGGATGCGATTATGACGATTACCACGATTACCATCGTAACAACAGACGCTACGCGGCGTTGCAATCTGGTATGAATAACACGAACAGAAATCAAATGCATACACACATACACGTAATTTCAATGTATGGAAAGAAACATTATAAGAAAGGCATGGTATCACCAATACAGAAAAGGAAAAATAAAAAAAACATGAATCAATCACGACAACTTCGCCTGCTCACCACCCTGAGCCTGCTGCGACGCCAGCAATCCCTGCTTCTTAGCCTTCTCAAGCTCAGCGAGGATCGTCTGCTCCAGCGACTCGGGCTTAGTGACGCTAGCCCAGCGTCCGACGACCTTCCCGTCAGGGGAGATGAGGAACTTCTCAAAGTTCCACTTGATGCGCTTGAGGCCCATCAGACCAGGCTGCTGCTCCTTCATCCAAGTCCACAGGGGGGCCGCCTGCTCGCCATTCACGTCGAGCTTGCCCAGCACGGGGAAGGTGACGCCGTAGTTGACCTGGCAGAAGGACTGGATGTCGTCGTTGGAGCCCGGGTCCTGGCTGCCGAACTGGTTGCAGGGGAAGCCGAGGATGGTGAAGTCCTCCGGGTACTTCTCCTTGATGGTCTGGTAGAGGGTTTCGAGGCCCTTAAACTGAGGAGTGAAGCCGCATTTGGAGGCGGTGTTGACGACGAGGATGACCTTGCCTTTGAGGGGGGTGAGCGGGAAGGGGGAGCCCTTCTCTAGAGATTGGTGTTAGTATATTTTCCTTTTCAATTGTTGTTTGCTTGAAAGATGCTGAATAGAAGGAGAAAGCCTTACTATCAACGGGCTCAAAGTCGTAGAAAGTCGTCGCGGACGCCATAGTTCTTCTGGTGGCGTGGTAAGGTAAGACAAAGCGGGGAACGAAACCAAGAGGGGCGTTCGGTCTAGGACAAGTCCAGGGGAAGGGCGAGTGAGAACGAAGAAGATATCGGGACGATGAAAATGATCGTGATGCAAGCTTGGAAGAAGCCGGTAAAACGGATCGCATAGATGCTCCTGTAGAAAATGAAGACAGGGTGGACCGAGGTAGAGCAGGAAGAAGGAGGGGGTAAAAGTAAAAAAAACGGGCAGTTGCGATGGATGGCGGAGAAGCTGCCGGATCCGATGTCATCATCGCTCCGTGCCTGTCACATGATGAGGAGTTGATTAGTCAGTGCTCCACTCCTCCTTCCTTGTCTTTCTCGCTTCTTCGTTATGTTGAATGACCCCATTTGTATGCAAGCGGATCAAGTTATATCAGTTGTTTACTCAGGCTTGATGACGACGGTGGCTGTGGCTTGAAATTGCCGTTCAATGATCTTCAGGAACTACAGTCCCGGTAATCTAATTAGATAGATGAAACGCGCCAAACTAACATCTTACCTCTTTTTATGAGAACACTAGAAAATGAGTCGGCTAATCGGTACAGCGATAATCCCTGCCATATTTTGAGCCGGCCGCGGTTCGGGATAGTGATTGTATCGGTTGTTACTATGTGCAAATCATGGCATTACGCAAATCACCCAGGTTGTGTCTGAGGAGTTGATGCATGAGGAGTGGACAGCATGAGATCATGAAAGCTCCAACACGACATCGAGGATGGTCTCTACCCACGGGAGATAGATAACTTATGACGAGATAGATCGTTTCGGAAGATCGAACATCACCTAAGCAGGCGGCATCTACAAATCGGGAGCATCCAGGAAGCCAGTTCTTATAGAGGCGATAACGGTTCATATCGTCAGTAAGCAATGCCAGGGCAGAAATAGGATCTGATCAGTGGTGTCCTGCTACTCCTTGCGAATATGGATTTAAAGATCTCCAACTGCTACCACACGGTCCATGGGAAGTAGTTGATGTGTGATAGGGGCGGGTTTTTTTGGTGGTTTACTCCTTACTCCATCTCAGGTTTATGCCATACAGGAGATATCGAAGTAGTCTGTAGATATTAGAGTTGGATCAAGTATGTGCTTGAACCTCACGCAATGCTAGCAATCAGGTAGACCAAGTACAGTGCAGGACTACACTCAACACATAGCTTCAGGACAGGGCCGGATAGGATAGGCTGCGATGACCTGTTGATTCGTGTTGTGAACGTGTTGATAATGGGGAGAACTGGGTGAAGAGATAGTACGGAATGAGAGAATCGATAAAACCTTATGTTCTCCCCTGTGCATATCAGATGAGATACATGATAGCTATCCATAGATGAACTACGACGAATGATAGCAGGACTTGCTCTACATCCTGCAACAAGTTACAACACTCATCCCAGTCTAACTTTCTTGATTCCAACCAAAAATACAGGTAAGAAACCTCGACACAAAGATTAAAGGAAAGAAGCATAATATAAAAGAAACATTTCGGCATATCACAAACACTCGACGCCAGGATAAAAAAAAAGGAAAAATTGAATAAAACAAAACCAAATTAGGAAACGTCAAATAGCTTTTCATCCAGAACGCTTGTACAGACCCGACACTATACAGTGGTCACGCTCGAAGGGCTCCAGAGTCAACTGCTCGCGGGGCTTGATCTTCTCGTCTCTCATCTTCTGGACCTCACGGGCGAAGACGACCTCGGGCTTGGCGGTACTGTCGATACAGTTGGCCTTGATACTGACGATGACACCGCCCTCGGCCTTGAGGAACATGTGGGCGTTCAGGCCGACGATACGGGCCTGATCGGGCTGGGCAACGTCCGCGAAGATGACGTCGACCATGGGCACGAGCATGCGGTAGCGGAGCGGGTGTCTGGCGTCGTCGACGATGGGGATGACGTTGGTGCGGTGCGTAGCCATGCCGATCAGGTCACGGCCGGAGCGGTGCGAGAACTCGACGGCGTAGACGTTACCGGTGGGACCGACCAGGTCCGCGACGTGGCTGACCGAGGTACCGCTGGCGGAACCCAGGTACAGCACCTTGGAGCCCGGGCGCATGTAGATGTCGTCCAGACCACCCAGGATACCGGCCGCCAGCTTGGAGCGGAAGGGGTTCCACACACGGTACTCAGTCTTGGTCACGGCGCCCTCGTCACCGGCGGGACCCTCGACGGAGATACGCTTCTCGCCGTAGACGGCCTCACCGGGAGTCAAGTTCTTGGTGACCAGCAGATCTTCCTTGCCGGTGTGGGCGACGAAGACACCAGCGTGACGGTGGGGTTCCTGTGAAGCAGGCATGTTAGTTTTTTATCCATCAGATGTCGTCCTCGCTTGGCTCGCTCTTCCCATCCTCAAAGTCCAAAGACATCGTGGGACTACTTACAACAACCACCTTGGCACCACCACGGGCACCGGGCTTAGCACCACCACGACCGCCACGGGGAGCACCGCGGCCACCACGAGGGGCACCACGGCCGCCACGGCCACCACCACCACGGCCACCACCACGGCCACGGGGAGCACCTCCAAAGCCACCTGCAGTTTCACGAATTAGCCAATGTGTCTCTGCCCATATCGCAGGACGGGCCCACGCCATCCCCCCAAAGCAGAAGAATCTGGTCAAAGACATTGAGACATCGCAAACGTCCACAACCAATTCAAACCACGTTGGGCGTCACGACGTTTTCAAACCCCAGGGATGCAAGAAAAACCAACCTCGACCACCACCGCCACCACGGGGAGCACCACGGCCACCGCCACGTCCGCCTCTAGGGGGTCCGAATGCCATTGTGTGTGATGATAATTTCTTTCGAATTCGATCGGGGGAAAACGTAGGACTGGGGATGCTCAGAACCACACAGGAGGTTCGAAGGATGAAAAGAGTCGGAGTCGAAAAGATGGGACCCTGTCGAAATCGCCAATCTCACGGGAGACTGGAACAAAAAGGACTAGAGGGAAAGAAGAGAGAGAAGGACTCGTTGGCGATGCTTCGAGGTCGAGGCCGTGCTGCTTGTCGGGGACTTTTTCTCTCTTTTTTTTTTTTTGGCGGTCGAGAATTTTCAAGCAGAGCCTTTGGAATCTCTGAAAATCAAGACCGCGCTAGGCCGCTTTGGGGATCGGGCCTGTGGGCACTTCCGGCCAGTCACGTGGGTGGCCGCCCATAGCGAGGTCACCTGATACCGGCAAGCCCTCGTCCAATGGGAGCGCAGGATGTCGATCTACGAGAGGTATTTCTACGGCGTGAAGAGTACTGGACGGTATCTACATGGTGAAGTCACTATCCTATATGGCTCGTATTGTGCAATGCTTCGAAATAACATCCCAATAACATCCCGATAACACCGATACTATGCAAAACGAAAGAAAAGAATGAAAGACAGCCATCCCAGCCAAGAATCAGAACAAGAGAAACCCATCAAGTCTTATAGATATAGTAGTTCGCCGCATACTGCACAGTGAACGAGGACTGCATCCCTTCACAAGTCTTGGGAGCCGACCCGCCAACAGTGTCCACGCGATAGACGCCCGAGTAATTCCCGACCGTGCCATCAACCGTCTCGAGGTACAGCCACGCAACCGCTCCGTTCTCTCCCTGGATCGCGTCCGACGGCGCAGCGATCTCACTAACCTTCTTCGTCCGTGCGACGCCAAACTTTCGGGAGACTGTAGTGTCCAGATCGAAGATAGGGACCTTGCTCTCGAAGAAGTGGTGGCCCAGAAGGTCGATGTTCGCGGGGGGAAGCGGGTCGGCGTCGCCCGGGGGCAATGTCAGCTTGTAGGCCAGACCGGGCAGCGTGTGGATCACGTCTGGGTAGTTGGCTGCGATGCAGGTGGCGTTGTAGAGGCGGGCAACGGCGCCGACTGCTTCGGGCTTGGAGTTGGAGGTGGAGTCGGCACAGGTATAGTTCTATTTGTTTGTTGTTAATCAGTGTGTATGTTGGGGGTGAATGGGTAGGGGAGCGTGTGTGTCTCACCTGTGTACCACGGCCTACAGCGACGTAGGCTGGCTTTTGGTCGTCAGGAGGAGGTAGTCCTGACGCGTGCGATGGCAAGGCGATGCTCGATGGATCACATGTGGTTGCTTTGTGGAGAAGGTCTTTGACATCTCCGTGGATGTGTTGGCTCACTTTTCCGAAGAACTCGGCCATCTTGTCGGAGTAGTTGTATACATTGTCGAAAAAGGTCGGCGCTGCCAGGGAGGTTGCCACCAGGCACGAAGTGAGGTATAAGATAGGACGCATCCTGGATGCTGAGTCGATCCACGATCTACGCGGATATAACGGGTAGTGTTCTGAAATACGGAGTCCTTCGCGGGGTATTTTCACGTTGGATGAGGTGAGTGCAATAAGTAAAAGAGAGTCAGAACAAAGGAAAAGACGTCCAAACCACTCGGAGCCAGCTGAGTAGTATGTATGCAGTTGAAAACAAAGCGCAATGGTGAATCCGCGACCAGGTTGTCTGCGCAGAGCACAGATAATATATACCAGCCCCCAAATTACCAAGTCGCCTACTCGAGCCCGGCGACATTCTTCACTCTCTACCCGAAACCCAAACTGCAGTATCTATAAACAGAATCGAGTCAGGATGCACCAGAGACTAGCCGCCCGCAGCGAACTCGCCGCATTGCGCTCAGTCATTGGCAGGTCGGTATGCGCTGGAATCCTTCCGGAGCTAGGGTTGACGGCCACGCGAAACATGAGCTGGTCTGCAGACAATGACGAGCAATCTGGTTGGCGATTACCATCGATCTCGAAGCTCTGCTGGGATCGAGGTGGAGAAGGTCATGGTGTACGGTCATTCGCTGTGGAAATTCCCCGGTTGGTTTCCAGATCTAATAATAACCCCCGGCGCTTACAGGGTTGCCATTCGGGGTTAGTGTGAAGAACAGACATCTTACATCCTTTATTAGACTTTGACAAGCGTCTCGATTATGAATTTTGAGACGGTGAGATTGTAGTGTTACTCCGGTTGCCATCGATGGATGTAATATGCTCTTCTCGCGAATTGAGCCGGTTGGCGCCATCCCCTCGCCATAATATACGTGACTCGCCGCTCGCCAGTCAGCCAGCCAGGAATCAGATACTGAAGATCAGGCAGTAGCTCGAGCAAACTTAAATTGACGCTTTAATTTAATCTCTGGTCAACGGGGTAACACGGGCGCGTCATTTCCTCGGGTCTGTCCCTAGAGTTTGCGTACTACCTACAGTGTAACAACCCAGACACAAACATTTGCCAGCACCGGTCAATTTCAGCAGCATAACTGACTGACCACCAGCGGGTCAACAACTGGACCATTTATCAAACACGCTCAAGCCATGAGTGCTCCCTCCGGTAGGGTCCTACCCCAGGGCCCAACCTCCTCCAGAAACATTTCACCGAACCAGGAGTCAATAAACTTTGTGTTATTCTTGAGTTCCCCTGCAGCTAGATTGACGGATGAGACTCAAGCATAATTGCTGTACTATTATTAGGGCGGGCGTCTAAGAGATACAACGTTCGGGTCCGGGAGTTCTGTAAGAATCACATGGACGTCGCGCCATGCTGACTATTCTACAGCTGCTGGACTGTTTTGGGTAGAGCTAGCATAATCGACCGCAAGACCGAGAAGTCCGGGTGGTATTTGGGAGATCAACAGGTCGACAGGAAGCATAGTGCATTTGTTAGCGCCGGACACGGCCATATGGACGTCGATGTTGGACTCTGCTGCCGAGGGTTTCAGAAGCACGGGTTGGTCAGTCTTTTCTTGCTATGCTGGCCCATAGCTATGCAGTAACAAGGCACTTTGTTTGTTCGCTCGAAGCGTCCATAGTTTTTGTATTCGATATCTTTTACCTTGCTCAAGTCGAACAAATGAATATGGTTATACTGTGTGTTGTGAATAATTTTGTATTGCGAAACATCGCACGACTCCGTAACATGTCCCAACCTATTATACAAGCTGTCACCACGGATACTCCTATCCCCCGCATCAGCAAATACAGGCAAGCAAGCAAAACAACAAACCAAACCCCCAAAACTTACCATATTCTCCCAAGTCCAAAACGTCCCCGTACGCTCCATAGTCTTTTCCTGGATGACTGCCAGCATGCCACGAACGGACTCCTCGGCACTGATCTGTCCACCATCTATCTCCCAGGCGATTTCGATGTTCGCCATATCGCTATGGTAGCAGGTAGGTATTCCGATGATTAGCTAGGCACGTTTTTATTAACCCGGTATTGCGGCAAGAAAGATACTCACGTGGCGACCTCCCCGGGATGCAGTGCCAAAATCACAGTGTCTCTGCCCTTGCGCTTCAGCTCCTCGGCCATATGCTACGTGAGTTGACGGTCAGCCTATCGCTTGCTCTGTTCACCTTAATAAACAAGAAATATTGATAGAGACATACGCGCAAGGCCTGGTTGAGAGCCGCCTTGGATGCACCATACGCCGCAAATCTAGGAATCCCACCCGGATTAGCGCGCGAGCCCGACCAGGTGCAGGTTGGCTTATCTTACCCATCTTCGAAGGAGAGAAAGCGCTGCGTAGACCCGGAATCGCTCGACATGAACGCGATTGTTCCAATCGCAATTTCAGTCTGCTGAAGAAGCTTCTGGGCTGTGATGATGGGCCCCACGGTGTTGGTGTGTAGATGGCGCGCGAAGTGATCGAAGCTCCTGGGAGTCAATTGTTAGCATGGCAGGTTGGTTTGGGGGTTGCTTCTAGTATGATAGGACCTACATCTCGAGAGTTCTCTGTGGCAGTGGTTTTTAGTGGTGGGTTATGGCTCATAGCGGGGAGGTTAGAGGGTGGAGATGGCACGGTGTGGGTGGAATAGAACTTCCTCACGTTTGGATATTCCAAGATCCCGGCGTTGATCACGACGTAGTCGATCTTCTTGACTCCGGTTTTGACTAGCTGCTTGATGAAGCTCTGCGTAGGGTTAGCCTCGTTTTCCTGCTTTTCCTTCTCATCCCCTCTTCCCTGCCTCCAGGAAGGGAACCTACAGTGATGCTCTCCTCACTAGACACATCGCATTCCAAAACCGATGCGCGCCCAGCTGCATCGCGAACGACAGGCTCCAAAGCAGAGCCAGGTTTGCGTACGGTGGCGATAACGCGATGATCGTGTGCGAGATTCTGGCGAATAAACTCGAGACCGATCCCACGAGACGCGCCGACGATCAGCCAGGTTTTGGTCTCAGGCATTGTCTGTCGGTGTTGATATACTCCAGTCAAATGTTAGATAGTATTGTTAAAGCAGTGGAGAATTGCCGTGGCTCTGTAGGTACAGGCGAGGGCCAGTAAAACAATGCGAGCCGACGATAGATAGCGGTCTATCCCCGCTTGGAGTTGATACCCCACTGCTATCGCTTAGGACTAGATCATCCTTCATTTCGGAGTTTGCACTGGCCACAGTGGAAGATTACCGATGTGATAATTGACTCGACCATTTTAGTATGGATTGCCAATTCCGCTTCTATTACGGAGTACGTAGTCAGGGCTTGTGATATCAGAATTTCCTCTTTTGCGGGGAAACCATGGGATCTTGTATATACTCCGCGCATTGGATCCCTAGCCTCGCGTGTAAATTTAAATATATCACCCGCACGAAACCAAATAAACCGTAACATCCTCCACCAAAAAAAAATCAGAATAAAACCAAAGCATATTAGCATAATATATAAGACAAGCAAAAGATATATACACGCCGTAAAACCCCCCAGCTCTAGCACAACCAAATTCCATATTCCACACAATTGTCTATACGATCCCGAAATAACCAGGGTAGCTGAGCCTTAACTACAATTAGCAACAAGTATCATTCCAAACCAATCATCTTCAACAACAAGCGCCCGGGTGGTCTAGTGGTATGATTCTCGCTTAGGGATTTAAACCCAAGCATATCTGCGAGAGGTCCCGCGTTCGATCCGCGGCTCGGGCCGTTTCTTTTTTTCTTTTTTTTTTTCCCTCCTCTATATACTTGGAATTGCTCGTATCACTTCTGTTGTCTGTATCCCTTTTCTGGGTTGCCTGTCGTCTAACTATTTTGTTTGTCCTTTGTCTGTTCATCCGAGCGTACCCCAGTTGGTTTAAGTCCTTAAGGGCCGGACTGCTTCTATATAACCTCGGCCTAACGAATACTCGAGAAAAAGGAATATGTATATTCAGTTGTAATCGCTAACCATTAAACGCCAACAGTCGGGGTAATCCTGGGAAATATTACTACATGACGAACCAGTCCGACAACAACTAGGAAGAATGGTCAAAGCCTGCCTCCTGCCAATCATCACCGTGTAACGGGTGGCCTCCCCCGCTGGACCCCCCATTCTTCAGATTCTGCGCTATCGTCCCCGCCGCGGCGCCCAGGCTCGCGCTGCTATGCTTTTCGATCTCCATCGAGCTCATCATGTACAACATGGCGAAGACGAGGATATGCAGCGCGAAGCAGTAACCCGCGAAGAGGTTCCGGCTCGTGCGGTTGGCCATGATGATCCGGGTTAATGAGAAGACGATCCGCTCTGGCAGACTCATGCGCTTGTATGCGCGGACTGACTCGCGTCCTCGGAAAGCCGCGAAGGGGGATAATTTGGCCTCGTAGGCGGATTCGTACCGGTCAAGGGAGAGCCCTGACGGGGTGTCGGCTGAGTAGTGGACGGAGGAGGTTGCTGGCTGGTTTGCAAATGTAGATGCTGTCGAGGTCGACCCCTGGCCGCGGCTGTATGCGGAGACATACCGCGTTTTCTCGTAGAGACTGAGATTGTCCTTTTGGAGGGTGGCGACCTCCTGTCTGAGAGACTTGACGGCGTTGTACGTCTTGGACAGTTCCTCTTCGAGTTCGGAGTTCTTTTTCTTGAACCGATCTCGCTGGGCTTGGATCATGGGGAGAAGGCCGGAGCCGCCGCCTACGGCCTCCCCTGCGCGGATCGAGTCCATCGAGGGGGATGCAGCTGACTGGTCGAAGCCTGAAATGATCGACGACGTCGGGGAAATGCCCCCTCTGCGAGCCGAATGTGGGTGTCGGGTGGTGTAGGTTCCGGCGACAGACATTGCCGTCGATGGGAAGGTGTTGGCGGCTTCTTGCTGCACGCGGAGAAGATCGTTCTCCAGGGTCGTGGAGAGCTTTTGAGACTTCTCGAGTTCCTCCTTTGTAAGTGAGAGGTCCTCCTTCAGAACCTCGAGCTGACTCTGGAGATCGCGATGGGAGACCCGAAGGACGGTGAGCTCGTCGGTGAGCTTCTTGTTCCTGGCCAACAGAAGCTGCTCCAAGCTGTTCTTGGACCCATCCTTGGTTGCAGCGGCCGCCCCGTTGGCAGCCGCAGTGTTTATTTCACCATCATCGTCGTCACCGGGAGAAAATTCTATAGACTAATACCGGTTAGACGGATTGTTGGGCTGTACGTCGGGTGGAGCTCACCTTGATCATTTCTAGCTCCCGGCGAATTTCTTCGTAGTCGGAAAGCTTCTCTAGCCTGGACTTCAACTCGTCCCTTTCGGCCAATACCTTGGCGCTTTGTCGTTCTGCTTGAGAAACCTTGGCCTCCCACGAGTGACGGTCAGAATCCTTGTCAAATCGGGCCGCATCCAGCTTGCGCAGCAAAGAGGAATTTTCCGACTGGAGGCGGAGGTATGATGGATCGTCTTCAACGGATGAGGGCTGGTCCGGGTGAGAATGCGACGCAGCTTGAGCCAGCTCAAGCCGCAGTTGTTCGTTTCTCGCCTCGACCTCGGCAAGTCGAAGGTTGGTCTTCTCTAGGTCGGCCGACACGAACTCCAGCTCGGCAGCGGTTGCTCCATTTTGGGCGCTATCGCCGCCTTCGTTATCTTGCCCCAGTCGCTGGGAGACTTCATAGCTGGCCTTGACCTCCTTCAGCAAGCGCTCCTGGTTCTCCACCTTCTCCTCCAATGTCTTCTCCTTGGCGGTCCAGTTGTTCTCCTTCTCCGACAACACCGCAGACCAGGAAGACTCGATCTCCTTGATTCGAGATTCTTGGGTGTCTTCCAACTTCTTTCGCGCGGTCCGTTCTTCCTCAAGTCGCTTTTCCGTGTCCTCCAGTTGAGAAGTCAATCGATCTACCGACCCTTGTAGATGGTTCCGTTCCGAGGTTAGCTTGGGAACGGTTTCTTCGGAGTGGACGAGAGAATCGACCGAGGTTTCGAGGAGCGGATAAGGGTCGGGCGCTTCCGAGAGAGACGAATAAAGTTGCAGAAAGGCGGATGACGAGGCCTTTCCTTGGTTGGTCAAGACGTCGATGAAGCTTTGGTACGCTGTCAATCAAGCATTAGCCGGGAACCCATAAACCCAACGAGCCCGACGGACCTTTCAAAAGACCCTTGTACTCTGCAAGCTTGGACGGGTCATCAAGCTTCCTGAAATCCTTGGTCTTCTGTGCGAGATCCTTCCTCTGAACGAGCGCATCCCGCTGCTCAGCGACAATGTCCGAAGCGGTACCATCCAACTTTGCGACAGTGTTGGTTAGATCGATGCCTGGAATGAATTATAAATTAGTTTCCATAACAAGCGTGAGATGCGACATGCAAATCTCAGCATCATATACCTCTCCATGCCGCAATGGCGCGTTGGAATTTGTTCGCTCCTTCCGGTAGCTTTCCGGCGGTGTTTTCGGACTCGTGGCCATCTTGATTGTTGTGCTCAGGGACCAGGCCTTCCGTGAGAGCGAACGAATCCATCTTGGCCGAGTCAGTATCTCCTGGCGATAAGAAAAGATCAGAAGAGCTGCGCCCCCGCCAGAAATGAAATTGACGATATAAATGACGCCGATAGCCCAAGATAATAAAGACAAGTTGAATGAATCGCAATGCGGAGACGTAGATGACAGCGCCGAGCGGGCCGAGTGTTGTTCCGAACGCGTAAGCCATACAGGGTTTCTTGCTCTCTCCGGCAGGAGATTGGACTTCATATTTATGATTCCCTTGAACACTTGATATAATCAATTTGCCAGATCTACGCATATTTTGCATTGCCAGGTAGAATATACGGAGAATTTTGACTCCAATAACATCAATCTTGCGCGGCGAAAGCTATAATTATCCCAATAAGGAACACGACAAGATTCGAACCTAACAGCTCAGTGAAAGAGTTGGCCATGCGCTATCAAAATTGTCTGATAGTTGGCTTGTATGCTGTTATCGCGGAGTGGCTGCCTGTATTATAAGGTTTAAGCCATGAACCATGGTGTATTTACCCTGATCCAGTACAATAGAAAAGCAAAACGGATAGGAGATCGAGAGACACTACTAGATAGCAATCATGTTATACTCCGTACTTCTTTAAAGAAGGGGACGGGGATAAAAATATAAGTTACGAAAAAAGAAAAAGATATGGGGTCAACCGGGATCGAACCGGTGACCTTTAGATTACACTACTTCGTAGAAGTAGGAGGCTGAAGTTGATTCTTCAGTCTAACGCGCTCCCAGCTGCGCCATAACCCCATTTGTTGAAATTCTAACGCCAACTTTGCTCTGATCAAGCCCATCCCTTATAATGCGTCCCGGTCAATCTGCCCTTCCACGCCGCATCTATCATCACATCCTTTGCGGTCTGCTCTGATTTTAAAGGTCGACTTTATGATTCTGGTAGATCATTCCGCTAACAAAATAGTCTTGAAAGGGTCATCTTGGCGCAAACAAAGCTGACATTGCCCCAATCTTTCAAAACACCCAAGCCTAGACATTCTTTCTGGTGGCACCATGGTATCTTTTCAAGTGAACCATGTGTCAGCGTCAGGATTACTTTCGAGTAACTTGCGCCGTACCGAATTGACATGGCGGTCAGTAGCTACTTTTAGTATATAATACGCATTGGGAAACCTTTGATCAATAATCGTGGCCATTATCTCTCATGCAGCGACAATCCATCTGACAAGTTAGGGCTGGTAGTCATGAGTCAGCATGGCCCCGTTCCTGGCCTCAGGCACCCAAGGCCGCAACGTGACATCAACTCCCGCTGAGCGCAACTTGGACAAGGACCAACCCCAATCAATCTTCCCTTGAGATATTCCCCTCCATCTCCAATTCAGACGCCAGAGCTGGTCTCGTCATGGCGTCGGATGATGGCTCTGCCCCCCGTAAGAGGCGCAGGGTCAGTCCTCCTACCGCGCCTTATCTGTTCCGATCTCTCTTGGAGCATGTACCGCTGTCAGCGGACGGTTCCGATGACGATGTCCGGATCACTTGCGTTGAATATTGGAGTGAGTTGTTCTCCCCGCCAGGGGGTCGTGATTGATCTGACAGTGCAACGACAGATGACAATCTGTATATCGGCACTTCCTCCGCCGAGATCCTGCATTTCGTCTGCCTCCCCCCCGACCCCTCCGACCAGTCGAGCGAGCCGTCCTTCATCCTAGCCTCGAGGTTGCCCATCCCACATTCCCCCAACGCTTCGATTCCGCCGGAACAACGGGGCATTCAACAGATCGTCCTTCTCCCCGCCGTCGGGAAAGCGTGTGTTCGGTGCAATGGCACAGCCACCTTTTACCTGCTCCCCGAGCTGAGCCCGGCATTCGGCAATCTCAAGATCAACAATTGCTGCTGGATTGGGGGGCTGGATCAGAACGCGGTGCCGGAGGATGAAGAGACACAATTGATTATGATTGCCGTCCAGAATAAAACTATGCTGGTGCAGATCGGGGACGGAGCGCGATTGATCAGGAATATTGAGTTCCCCGGTTGCTTGGCTGCGTCGCGCAGGGGATTTGTCGCCTGCGCTGCAGACGCCAACTCGTACTCGCTCCTCGATGTCGAGCACCAGCAAAAGATACACCTGTTACCCATCTCCTTCTTGAGCGACGAACTCGGCCCTGGCCCCGTGGAGGACGTGCAAGGGGCGTCGCTATCCCCACCACCGCAGTCTTTGGCCAGTGGCTCGGGACATGGCCGAAGCTCCAGCCTTAATACATTGACTGGGATGCTGCAGTCTGAATCGCCACCAGGCTCGCGGGAACGCGCAAGCTCCTTATCCCCCATTTCGTCTCCCAATCCTGCGAGCCCAAGACGATCAGTTCCCCGAGAGCGTGAAAATAGCGCATCACCACGCGGTTCTTCGGAACAGCCGCCATCCGATGCCCGGAAGCCGCTTCCTTCTTTGCCAAAGCAGTTGAAGCCTCATGTATTGTCTCCGACGTCCACCGAATTTTTACTAGTCAGGGGAACCGACGAATCAGAACCTGGTGTCGGCATGTTTTTCAATGTGGATGGTGATTTGGTTCGTGGGACGATCACCTTCAACAAGTACCCGGAGTCGCTGGTGATCGATGCAGGTGACGAGACCAATCTAATACAGTCGCCGGATAACAGGCGCGATGAACTCATCCTTGCGTTGGTGGACCTCGGTGAAGACCAGGAACCTCGCAAGGCGTTGGAAGTACAACCCTGGGATGTAGACCCGGCAGAGGCTGAAACGCACAAAAGCTGGGTGCAGGTCCCCGCGCCTCCAGGGACGCAGCCATCTTACGTGGGCCTCCGCAACACACTGAGTTCCAGCCAGTTTGAGCTCAGTGAGGTCGGACATTTACTGCAGATGGTTCGTCTCAAGACACCGTCCTTGTTGCCTTACATGTCCCCCAACGACCCGCGCACCCAAGCCTCCATCGAGCAGCTGCAGAAAGAAAAGGAACTGTTCGAGTCCCAAGAGTCGATAGACTCCGAAGGGGCCAAGAAAGGAGACTCTCAGCGGGGCTGGGAAGCAGAGCGGAATGCCGAAGAGACCAAGTTTGCCCGAGCGCTGGGCAAAGCCCAAAGCGGTCTCGTACTTTGGTCGGGAAATCAGATCTGGCGGGTTGTGCGTAATCCGCTCACCTCCCAACTGAATGACGCGCTCCAGGGGGCTCAGACTGAAGACGAGAACGGGAACAGGGCTTTGGAGAGGGAGGCCATAATGGACGTCATCGACGTGGTTCTGGAAACAGAGCCGCGGTCCGAGGCCGAGTTTCTAGGGCTAAACTATCTGAAGCAGAAGGCGAGCCTGCTGCTCTTCGGAGACCTCATTTCGATGGACGCAGCAGCGAGAGACGAAGCAGCTTTTGACGCTACGGAGCGAGCCCTTATTACGGGAGACCTGGACCCGCGGATCGCATTGATACTGGTCCCGCTCCTGCGACGGGAGGTCCTGCAAGGCCCGCAAGGGATCTGGATCCATGCAGGGCTGGCTCAGACTGCAGATGTCTACCTGCAGCAGTTGGAGAAGCGCACAGGCGACTCGCCAAATCCCATCGATGGCGATGTCTTGA
Source organism: Aspergillus taichungensis (assembly GCA_002850765.1). Classification (NCBI taxonomy): domain Eukaryota; kingdom Fungi; phylum Ascomycota; class Eurotiomycetes; order Eurotiales; family Aspergillaceae; genus Aspergillus; species Aspergillus taichungensis. Next base: position 299,932 of record KZ559504.1, on the reverse strand, counting down.
ACCTGATCAAGCGGTTCTTGCTCTCATGGCAGCAAAAGAGGGGCTACGGAAGCATCACCGACGAGACATACGTCTTTGACAGCGTCGACGCAGCTCTCCTGCATCTCCTTTTGGAGCAAGACTTGAAGCACACGCCGGAACAGCGCCAATCGTCGCAGACACGGGCCGAGATGAACCGACTGGTCGACAACTGGAAAGGCAGCTTCGACCGGGCGGTGGCACTACTGGAAGAATACAAACGATTGTTCGTGCTGAGCCGGCTGTATCAAAGCCAGAAGATGTCGCGCAATGTGCTCAAAACGTGGCGGCGGATCATCGAAGGGGAGGAAGATATCGGCCAGGAGGTTACTGTCTCTGGCGCCGAGGCGCAGATGCGCAGGTACCTGGCCAAGATCAAAGATGCGCAGCTCGTCGAGGAATACGGGTCGTGGCTGGCTGGACGCAACCCCAAACTCGGGATCCAGGTGTTTGCGGATAGCAGCAGTCGCGTCAAACTGGCGCCAGCCGAGGTCGTTCCTCTGCTGAAAGAGCGGGCACCCAACGCCGTGCAGGTCTACCTGGAGCACCTTGTTTTTTCAAAGAATGTAAGACTTTTATTCTTGGAACATTCTATTCCATCAGACAACTAACAAATTTTCAGTTAACTCAATACGCCGACGACCTCCTTTCATACTACTTAGACACGGTACTTTCCGTGCTTGAAACGTCCCCTGAAGCACGAGAATCTCTCTCCGAATCATACTCCACATACCGTGCCCTACAGCCCCCCAAACCAACATACATAAACTTCATCACCGCCAACGCCCCCCCAGAGCCATGGTGGCAGTCACGGATCCGACTCCTACAGCTCCTCGGCGGCAGCAGCAGCAGCAGTCAATTCTCATCCTCGACGACCCCGACGACCCCAACCAACCTCACTTACTCAATCCCAAGCATTCTCTCACGCATCGAACCATTCCAACACGAGCTCGTCTCGGAGTCCGTCATCCTCGACGGCCTCCAAGGCCGCCACCGCGACGCACTGCACCTCCTCACCCACGGACTAGGCGACTACGACTCCGCAATCCGGTACTGCATCTTCGGCGGACCCAGCTCAGCCGCCCCCGCAGACCGGACCCTCCAACGCGAACTCTTCAGCTACCTGCTCGACGAGTTCCTGCGCATCTCGGACCCATCCGAGCGCATCGAGCGCTCCAGCGACCTGCTCGCGCGCTTCGCGGCATGGTTCGACGTCAGCGACGTGCTGGGGCTCGTCCCGGACGACTGGAGCGTGGACATCCTGAGCGGGTTCCTGGCGCATGTGTTCCGCGTGCTGGTGGCGGAGAGCCGCGAGGTGCGCATCGAGCGCGCGCTCAGCGCGGCGCTCAATCTGCGCGTTGGGACGGAGTTCATCGACGGGGTCGATAAGGTTGGCGGGTGGGTGGAAGATGCGGAGGGGTTGCGCAGGTTGCGGGATGGGCCTGCGACTGGTGATGGGGAGTTTGGGGATATGGTGAATGGAGGTTAGTATTCTATACTCGACGGTATCGATGTAGATTTGTGGTATATACAGATTCTCAATACATAAATTATCACGTACCTTACTATCTACTATCAAATTATCCGCAGTATACGCCAGAAAACAACAACCGCCCTCACCCTCACATTATCTACATAGAAAGAAACTAACCCAAGCCCTTCATCGATTGAGTCCAAGGTTAACAGACGACATCAAACCAGACCCCAGCCATTCAACAAGAAAGCCATGACCATTCTAGACATAAGTAAACAACCGACCAACAAAATGACAGATCCGACAACCAATATCACCAAGACCAACATCTCCAAGAATGGCTCTCATAACGCCTTCAAAACCACCGCAGCAAGAACCCTTGGGCGTTCGGCGGAATGGGCTGTGGTGTAAATGTAGGATGTTGTTCCTGTGAGTAGATGGATAGATAGATTAGTCCCTAGCCCTTACCCTCTACCCACTAGCCACTGCACTTGGCGTCGTTGAGCAACAACATAACGAGATGAAAGGAAAGGATGGGGATTTTGTTCCACTCCGCTGAGGAGTTATCACCATCACCTGCCACATCAACTCAATGAATCAACAATGAATTCAAGATTAGCCTATAGACTTCTGCATATAAAATTGTACAAGTAACTAACTAGATGTAGAGTAGCCATAACAACTCCAACACGGGATATCCGCTAAACGCTACACAAAAAAGAGAACAGAGACAATACATCGTGATAAAGAAAAACAACATGAGAACATATAGACAAGGGATTCATGTTTCATGCTTCATGCGCGGACCATTTTGCGCTCACGATCGCGTTCTTGTTCGCGCTCTCGCTCTCGCTCTCGCTCCCGCTCCCGTTCCCGCTCTTCTCGCTCGCGTTCTCGCTCGCCTTCCCGCTCTGGCCCCTCGCGCGGCCCTTCTTGAGCTGCTGCTGCGCGCGCGTGGTGGTCCACGGTGTCGAGGATGGCTTGCATGAGGCGTTGGTTGGCGTCTGGATCGTCATCTTCTGGGTCGTTGCGCTGATGGAGACTCGGGCGTCGTTCGTAGGCGGAGCGCGGCGCGCTGTGCATCTCGCTCATGGCCCGTCGCGGGGACGTGTCGAGTCGGTGGGGGGTTCCCGGGGGGATACTGGCGGTGGGAGCCGACTCCCGCCGCTGGGCGAGATCGGTTCCGGCCCAGGGGTCGCGGTGGCGGTCTCGTCCTCGCTCTTCGCGCAAGGGCTCCGTGACCGGGACGGCAGCTGTCGTGGTGGATGGCGTGCCCTGTGTGGACGGGGCGGGCGCCGCGGTGGTGGACGGGGAGTCCTTGCCGGAGGATTCGTCGGCGGTGCGCGGCTCCCGGATGCCGCCCATGGCCGCGCGGTGTTCGCGCAGCTCGTCCTCCTTGACGTCCTTCCAGGAGCACTTGGCGTGTTTTTTGGTGCAGCCCATGCAGGCGGTCAGGTTCTTGAGACAGTCCATGTGGAGCCGGCGGCAGCGGTCGCAGGGCGGCATGATGCGCTCTCCGCGCTGTAGCTCCTCCATGCGCGCGACCATCTCCATCTTGAACGGGCCGCCGTCGTCCTTTTCGTGGTGGTGCGACTTGGGCGGTGGTAGCAGCGAGGACGGGGTGTGGGGGATGGCGACGGTCGCGGCGCTGGGAGTGTACATGGGGTGATCGGCGGCGTCGGAGGCGCGTGCGCGCGGGCGCGACGGCTGGCGCTCGGTGGACGGCGCATCCTCGAGGGCGCGGGACTGGCGATCCTGCGTGGTGAAGAACTTCTTCATCAGCTCGGCGCGGGTCGTGGGCGACGCGCCTTTGATGGAGGTGCCATTGATGATAGTGACGTTGTCGGTATTCGAGTGGGAGAACATGAAGTGCGACGACAGCGAGGGGTCGTCGGGGGTCACATCCGCCGCGGGGCGACCGGAGTTGACGGCGACAAACCCGGTGGATGGGGAGTGCGTGGTGGACGAGGCGTTGCTCTGGATTGGGAGGGGACCATTCCCATTGAGATCGCGCCACGGCGGGGAGGAGGATCCGTGCTGCTGCTGCTGTTGCTGGGAGTGGAGGGACAGGTCGTTCTCCCGTCGCGTGACAATGGCGCCGCGACGATTCTTCAGGCGGTGATTCAGCTGACGGGCACGAGCGGAGACTGCAGACCGGCGCATTAGTTCGTTCGATTCCAAGAAAGCCAAAGGAGGGGAAGAGGGGGGAAGAAGCTACCTTGATCGGCAACCTGGATGATCTGCTGGATGTTCTTCTCCAGGATTTCCAAGGCTCCCAGTTCCTTCTCCTCATCCTCGATGATGGGCTGCGGGGGGATCATCTTCTGGGGCATGCCGGAAGCGATCAGCACAAAGTCCTCCTCGCTGATCTCAACGCGACACTGCTTGGTGTAGAATTGGCAGACGCGCACACCATTGCGGGACTTCTCGAGGTTGAACTGCTCGGGCTTGCTTTTGGCAAACTCAACCACGTCCAGCCAGGTGATGTTGGCGGGATCCTTCCCGTGGGATTTGAGCACGCGCGGGGGACCGTCGAAGAGGCGCTCGAAGCGCTTGATCAGGATGGGACCCAGAGGACAGGCGCCTAGGTTGCCGGCGATGCTCTCGTGGCGGTGCAAGACGCCGTCGTATTCGCCGATCAGGTGGATGATGGCGGACATGTTGTCATCGGCGGAGACCAGGGGAAGGTTATCGGGGTACTGACGGGCGAGATAGTTGATCTGCAGGTGATTCGAGTGGGTTTTGGGGATCTTGGAGGCGATGGGAGGGAAGTCGCCTGTCGGCGATCTCGGTCGTTTGCCGGCCGATTCGGCCGGAGGTCTGGCATCCATGGTGAAATTCAAGCGCGCGCTGGACAGAGTAGATTGGAGGTATCTTGGTGTATATTCGATACGTTTGGTGTATGGTGTATGGGAGGAGAAAGGTGGACGGTTGACGGGGGGAGGGGGGGGTGGAAGAGAAAAGCGGCAAGGCAGAATGAGAACGAAGGAATGGGCGACCGATGGCGGAGCGTGCGGTCAGGTCAGGCTCTCACAGGCGGATTCGACCGCGCCGGTTGGGTTCGGTGGGTTTAGGTAATCCCCCAACCAGGATCCGTATCTATAGAAGGATAGGAGGATAGTCGTTGGGATTTGGGGAATTTAGATGGATGGTTATAGAGTATCCAAAGACAACAACTACCTAGGTGTAGAGAGAGAACAGGAGAGGAAGAGGAAGTGAATGGGAGGAAGGAGGAGAGGAGAGGAGGGGAAAGAGAGGGAAAGATAATATAAGAGGAGGTCCAGGCGGAACGGGAGTGCGGGATTATCCTGCTCGCTGGTATTATTACCAGGGATTACCATAGATTACACAGCGGAGTCCCGCCGGGCGGTTCCGCCGGGGCCTTCGGTGCAACTCGGGAGGTGGTTGGTATTCTGATTACATGATTTACGGCTGATACCATGGTCTCACCGTGATTGTATCGTCCCCTGGGGTATATAATACACCGATGAGCTTATCGGGGATCCGCCGGGTGCGTGTGAGCGTACGATATTACCTATCGATCGATATCTCTTTTCTCATTCAACGAATACTACGGTCATGTTGATAAAGCGGAATATGTGGAATGAATCCTCAAGATCAGCAGACTCCCCTGCATCCAGATCCTACGGTCTCTCAATACTCCATCATAAAGATCAGTCCAGATCGCGCTCCGCCCAGACTCATCGCAGCGGTGACTGCCCAACCAGACCGCCCCTATTTGGACTAGTGTCAACCCGCAAGGCCCGTGAATTTTCTTCCATCCCTTCTTGACCGTGGGAAAATCCCTCATACTTCAACCAACTCCAGTCAACCCGAAGGTAACCACCCTTTTCCTCTCCTCTCCTGCTCCTCCAGGCTTCCCTCCCTCTTTCCTTGATCCATCTGCATACCCCTCTCGCTTACCTAACCGGAACAAATCATATCCATTCCACCCACACCACATCCGATCACCTCCCATCCCGCCTTAGTATTGAAGCTAACCCAACCAAGAAACCCCAATTCAATCATTCTTTTTATTTCAATTTAACAATCCATAACACCAGGGGATTAAACCCAACCAACCAAATTAAAAAGAATTCGATTAGAGAAAAGAAAAAAGAAAGAATAATCATGTCCGATCGAGGCTCATTCCGAGGTCGTGGCCGCGGAGGAGGCTATGACCGTCGTCCCCGTGGCGGTGCGGGTGGTGGCGGTGCCCACCATCAGCATCAGCAACAGCAGGAGAAGCCCAAGAAGGAGAATATCCTCGACTTGACCAAGTATATGGACAAGGAGGTGCGCGTCAAGTTCAATGGTGGGAGAGAGGGTATGTCATTGATCTAGTCTATCCATATTGATCCCGTCTACGATTGTACTGACCAACCAACCTAGTCGTCGGCTTGCTCAAAGGCTACGATCAACTGATGAATTTGGTCCTTGATGATGTGAAGGAGTCCATGCGGGGTGAGTACAGCCCTGCAGATTTTGAACAGTAGATTGCAATGCTAACTGACCATCCAGACGACGAGGGTAACGAGAACACCCGCTCGCTGGGTCTGATCGTCGCCCGCGGCACCTTGATCGTGCTGATCTCGCCGGCTGACGGCAGTGAGGAGATTGCCAATCCGTTTGTGCAGCCAGAGGAATAGCCTCGTCGAACTGGGAAGAATGCGATCTCTCCACCTCTGAGAAAGCAGTGTTGGAGGGTATCTATCAACCTCAAGATGTATTCAAGACAGTAATTAATGAATCACGAGTCATGACGGTATTAGTAGATTCAACCGACGAAGCCCAGGTAGGCAAGGCATCCATTGACCGGATTGATTTAAGCAATCCTATAGACCGGTTGGCCTAGACAGTCATATATACTTTCGATAACTCATGACATCATACCCACCACCACGGCGTCATGGAGCTCAACAATGTCCATTGGCAACATCTTGCCAATGACCATTTAAATATGTATACTCATGGCATCCATATTCCCTAACTCTCAACACCCCCCCAGTCGCACAAGTCGAGGAACAGTGCAATGAAGCTCTCCCCGTGGCCAACACTCGCCCTCCTCCCCCTCGCCAGGGGGATAGTCCTCCCCCAACAATTCCCCCACTTCCCCCCAAAGCAGGAACCCAATCAAAACCCAAACCCCCTGGACATCGCCCTCGACGCAGAGCTCGCCAGCGACACCTCCCCCTTACAGCACAACTGGCTCAGCAACCTCATCGACGCCGACACCGAAACCAATCCCCCCGACCTCCCCACCTCCCACCCGCAATCTCTCTCCCAAATCCCCAGCTTCCGCTCCTCTCCGCCCCCCCATCACCCACCCGCCACCAACAAAACCCTCTACCAGCTCATCACAGAATGCAAACACACCACCATCCTCGCGCGCATCGTCTCCAAAGACGAGGAGCTAACGCGCTTGCTCAACGCATCAGACGCTAACATCACGCTCTTCGCGCCCCCCGACTCGGCCTTCAAATCCGGCGGAGAGAGTGACCACGAGGAAGAGAACTTCGTCGCAAAGTACCACCTCCTCGACGGGCTCTACCCCGCTGTGCGTATCTTTCACGCGCAGACTCTGCCTACTCTGCTCGTCGGCGACGACCAAAACCTCGGAGATGATCTCCCCCAGCGTGTAGCCGTCCGTGTTGGATGGCGTGGGATCGTCATTAATCAGTATAGTCGGATAGTTGTGTCTGATATAGTATGTCTCACCCACCTATTCTCTTCATATATCAACCACAACCACAACCACAATCACAACAACAGCAAAAGTACTGATTAAATAAAAGAAAGCAACAAACGGCCTCCTCCACAGCCCAACCCACATCCTCACGCCCCCCAAACCCACCAAGAAACTCATCGACGAGAACCCCTCCCACTTCAGCACTCTTGCCCTCGCCTTGCACAAAACAAACCTCTCCCTCTCCACCCACTCCAACACCCACCCCCAAAGCCAATCACATAAAAAAAGAAAAACAACAACCCTAGCACCCACAAACGCAGCCTTCTCCAAACTCGGCTCCAAAACCACCTCCTTCCTGTTCTCGCCATCGGGGCTGCCTTACCTCCGTCGTCTCCTGCAGTACCACCTCGTGCCGGACAGGGCGATCTACACGGACGTCGTGTACGGCGCGAATGGCTCCGTGACGGAGATACCGGCTGGGGTGTTTACGCATTTGGATGTGCCCACTGAGGATGAGGATGAAGAAGACAGGGAGGACGGAAATGGGGGCGCACACCTCGGGATCGATGTTATGCGGTTTGGGGCGTATGCGTCTGTCAAGGTTAATGGGTATACCCGGGTTGTTGGGAGGGATGTGGTCGTTAGTGATGGGGTGGTTCAGGTTGTGGGGCACGTGCTTGTGCCGCCTTTGAGGGTGGTGGATGATTCTGGGGGGTGGGGGAGGGAGGTGGCGCCTGAGTGGACGGGGGAGGAGGATGAGATTACTGTGGAGGATTTGAAGAGGAGGTTGGGTGGGGAGCGTGAGCTTGATGGGTTTCATGGGGAGTTGTAGGTTGTAAAAGTCGCGACACGATTGTCAATTGTATAACTTGAGATTGATATTGATTTCTGTATTGTTTTTTTTATAGCTAATCAGTGTGCATTCTAGCAATGTATCATGTCATGTATACCCTAACTTCAGTCCTTCCCCAGTGTCCCTCGTCCGACGCATTATCGGACGTTCCTTAACTATATAACCGTCTCACAATTTGCGTACTACCGCTCAATGGAGCCGTCGGGCCTTCAGTAGCGCTTGGAATGATGACTCCAACGCCTTCTTGACCTCCTTATAGCTCACCACAAAGCAGCTTTGCTCGTCCCGACTGATAAGGGTCATCTTCTCATCCGTCCCCGCATCGAGCTTGTTCAGACACATCAGCACGTGTCCCAGGTCGACCACAGGGTCGCCCTGCGAGTCAACCTGGTGAAACACGTAGTCTCGGAACAGCTTGAGGAAGTACCGCTCGCCGTTCTCCGACCACTGTCGGTCGTGCTCGTACTCGGGCCGCTCGTTCACCAGGTTCAGCTTCGTCATCAGTCGCACCAGCCGCGCGTTCTCCAGCTCCCGGCTCAGGTCCGACGTCAACTGGTCGTCCATGTGCAGTGCCGAGTCAAACGTCGACATCAGCTGCGACGAGATCCCGGTGATGAAGATGTCAATGTTGCGCTCTTGCTCCTTCTGCACCCCGCTCAGCAGCCAAAACACCGAGTTCTTCAGCTGCGGGCTGTACGCTCGCGTGAAATGCTCCATGGCTTTGGTCGCGTTGTGCATCACGCTGGGAGAGTTGGCCCCCAGCGTCACGATCAGCTGCCCGAAGCTGACCAGATCCTGCCGCTGCAGGTCTGCCACCGGCCGTTGCGCGTCAAACTGCACCACATCCATGATGGAACATGCATTCAACCGGATGCGGTTGCGTCCGGTGAGCAGGATTTTACTGGGATCGATGATCCGCGCCGCGAGACCATTGCTGTGGATGGCCTTTAATCCGTTGGCAATTTGGGTCATGTAGCCCCACAGCACTTGCTCTGGGATGTGTGTGTTCTGCCGTCCTTGGAATCGGGACCCGGCACCCAAGTGCTGTTCGGCCAGGGTCTTAGATAGGGGGTGATAATCCGTTACGAAGATGAGAGAACTGTCTTGGAAGCTGCGACTGGTGAAAGCATCGTGGACAGTTACCACGCTCCCACTGCAGACCCGCTTCCATGCCTGGACAGATCGGATGGCTTTCTCATTCGTCAATCGGAATCCTACGCATGTCAGTAGATGTCACTAGTTTGAACAAAATGCGGGGGACAGCGCAAGAGGAAACGAATAAATGAGAGGAGAAATAAGGGAAAATAATACCTTCCAATCTGCGAAGGACATAGAAATTGCCATCCTTGCTGGACTGCGCTTTGTAGACCCAGCTAGGAAAGCCAAACACGGTCGCGTTCTTCTGATGGTTCAAATCCAACGGAACCAATGAATGGAAATAATCGACCTGGGCGGGGAGTTGGGTATCTGTCCAGTCAGAAAGAATCCGGATGTACTACGTGGCCGCCACATACTGGGTAGAGTTTGGAGTGTAGCTGCAGCCTTCTTCTGCAGCTCCTCGCGGAAGTCATTGGGCAGGAATAGATCGTGAACGTTCCGTTGATAACCTAAGGTATTTTGATTGTGAGGTCCGATAGGGGCGTATAGATGATATTGGACCTGAATAAGTCAGCCACATTCGCTGTATCCTACTAATATCAACTTACTGGTTGTTGGAACCCGGACTGGCCGGCGAAGAAAGTCGCCCCGCCTAATGCGGCAGCCGCATCGGGTGAAAATGGGTTCGCTTGGACTGGACCAACAGCACTTGCTGCGGCCAAGGGGTTTGATGCCGTCACAAAGGGGTCAAATGGGCTAGTCGACGAAACATTGCCATTTCCATTGCCTGGGAGCGTAGTCTGAAGGTCCAGGTCAGCTTCATTATCGGCATATGAGCCGCATAGTTGCAGTGATAGAGCAGGGCCAGTATTGTTGGCCGTGGAAGAACCAGCACGCGTGCTTGCACGCGACATGTTACCAAGGCCGTGAACGAGGCTGACGCCGCAACGTACTATCCAGTGGCAAGAAAGGAAAACCAAAAACACAGGCAACGGGGCTTTTCTCCACAAACTCGGCAACACGGAAAGTAACAAGTACGTGTGAAAGACATGGGCAACACTAAGGTTTCGTCGCGGGATCAAGACCCAAAAGGAGAAAGAGCGAAAGATGTTCTTACCATGGTATCAAATCCTTGGGGTACAAATTCCTGCACCTCGGCCACGGACCAGTCCGGTGTCATATTCTCCTGACGTGCACTCGGAGTGCTGGAGTTAGATCCTTATATGGGTCAGCCAACGATCCGATGACAGTAAAGTAGACCATACGTGAAAGGATGCCCCGGGGCTGAAACGGGGCAGCGTTAGCGGCTTTCGGGGATATCGTTGTCATTTTCTTAGCGCTGGCGGATGAAAGGGTCGGGGAGGAAGAGCCATTGGAAGACAATAGTGACGGTGTGAAGCTGGGGGATTCGACGTTCAATCGCCTTTTACTGTTGTCGTTGCCGGTCAGTCACTTTCCACGTCGAACCAGGCCGTTTCCTTCTTTCCCGGGTTATCCCACCTATCGGCTTGATACGCAGGATTGAATTTGTTCGGGTCGTGATTGAAGGCACATCCTTCAGGACAACGTCAGACGAAGCTCATCGCAGGCAAGGCAAGGGACTATCGCGGCACCTTTGTCTTCAAACCGACATCGACCATAGATGGTCACATTGCGACACAGGGTATCTTTCGCATTCTCTACTACAAAAGAGCAAATCCAATGTGTCAGCCCAGCAGATCATCATGGTTGGACGACATGTCCATGAAACATCGCCGTCAGAAACACCCAGCCCGGCAGGCTTGACGCAACCCCTCCAGTTCTGTCCGATGAGTGCTCACCTCGTGTCTTCATTTTCGGGGATCCCGTCCCACGACGGGACTCGTCCAGGGCGGACTTCCCGGCGGAAGCCATAATATCTCGTGATGTCCACAATTGATGGGGAGGGAGAGGGGGGCGCGGATCAGCGCAGCGGGATCTCCATTGAATCCAAGCAAAGAAAGACCGGACGACCGAACAGATCTATCGGAGACCACATTCCTCTCTCAAACCAGGTTGTGACAGAATCCTGACAGATCGATCTCACGGAGGTCCAAGGAAGGCACAAGCAAGGAACCAAGGGTCCCACAGTTTTCCCCTCGCAAGGTGTTTGAATATCCAAACCAACACACCAGAATGGGCGTACCACGTGTTTAGCGCCCGACAATCAAAAGCCACCCAAGGCGAGTTATGCCATTGATCGAGGTATAAGGAGAAAGATGTATATCCAGGGAAATCGAAAATCGAAAAACCGATCCCAACAAACAAATGGGAGGATGTAGAGCGGGGAGAGAGAGGGGAGGCTGAAGACAGTTCGTTCTCACGTCGGTCTATCTCGTTCTCCGTAGTCGCACTGGCCAGCTGGCGATTATGTAAGCCGCGCCATTCTGTCATCATCTTGTCCTATCACCGATCAACAGTTGAGCTCCAGCTACCTACTCTGTACACTCCGCTGTTGTTGCTTCTCCACGCGGTTTCTCTCCACTTTCCGGTAGAACGTTTTGTATGGGTGACGAAATCGATTGACCATGTCCTCTGGGATCGATATTGCCCAGCTCTCCGATAGCGAACGGTCCGCTCTCGAGACCTACTCCGCGGTCACCGGCCAGGAACCCGCGGAAGCGATCGAACTGTTACGCCGATCACAATGGAACGTGCAGGTATGGAATATGGACCGGATGTTCGGAAGTGGATGTGCTGACTAGAGCTTTCCCATCAATTATTCAGATCGCCGTCTCCAAGTTCTTTGATGGAGAGGGTCCCGATCCGGTTGAAGAGGCACGAGCAGCCCTCGAAAACTCTCCGCCACGGCCAGCTCGCCAAACCCAGAACCTCATGACCGAGGACCTGACAGCGCAGTTCTCTCCGGCGGCTCGCGCCGTAGACCCTGCTCCCCGAGTCGTCACCCAGTCGGGAAACCAGCCCACCTATCGCCCACCGCTCCTGTTGGCCCTCCTGTTTACTCCATTCAATCTCCTATACCGGCTCCTCTGCGGCTCCGTCCGGCTTTTCGGGGCTCTATTTCCCTTCCTCCCTCGGTTATTCCAAACAACAGCAGGCTCGGCTCTACAGGGGTCGCGACGAAATACCAACGGACGCCGGGCACTGGGCCCGCAGGACACGGCAGCCCGGTTCATCCGGGAGTTCGAGGAGGAATACGGCACCAACCCGCTCGGGTTCCTCGAGAACGGATACAACATGGCGCTGGAAAAGGCTCACAAGGACCTCAAAGTCCTCCTCGTGGTCTTGATCGCCCCCGAGCACGACGACACCAACGGCTGGGTCCGCGACACACTGCTCTCGCGCGAGGTGGTCGACTTTGTCACCGACCCGCAGAACGGCGTCATCGTCTGGGGCGGCAACATCCAAGACTCCGAAGCCTACCAGGTCTCCAACTCCCTTCGCTGCACCAAGTTCCCCTTTGCCGCTGCCATCGTGCACACCCCCGGCGTGTCCTCGACGGCCATGTCGGTCGTCTCGCGGATCGCCGGAACCACGTCCCCCGCAGAGTTCGTCGAAAAGCTCCGGTCCGCGATCTCACAGAACCGCGAGCCGCTCGACCGCCTGCGCTCCACGCGGGCCGAACAACAAGCCTCGCGCAGCCTTCGGCAGGAGCAGGACTCGGCCTACGAGCGCTCGCTGGCCATCGACCGGGAACGGGCGCGGCAGCGGCGCGAGGCGGAGGCGGCGCAGCAGCGGGAGGCGCAGGAAACGGCCGAGCGCGAGGCCGCCGAGGAGAAGCGACGACAGGACCTGCAACTGTGGAAGCAGTGGCGCGTGCAATCCATCGCCGACGAGCCCGGGCCCGACGTCAAGGATGCCGTGCGCGTCAGCCTCCGGCTGCCCACGGGCGAGCGGGTGATCCGAAAATTCGCCCCGGATGCCGACATCGAGGAGCTCTACGCGCTCGTCGAATGCTACGACCTTCTCCAGGATGCGCAGGGACGGGCAGCTGGGGCGGAGAAACCGGCTGGGTTTGAACACCGGTATGGATTCCGGCTGGTGTCGCCCATGCCGCGGGTTGTGTACGAGGTCGAAGCCGGGGGCACGGTTCGAGATAAGATCGGGCGTGGGGGGAATCTGCTGGTGGAGCCGATTGATGATGAGAGTGACGAGGAGGAGGAGGATGATTCTTAGCGATTGACTGTATTAGTATCTGACAATCTGTACCAGTGGGGCTCATGCGGGCGCCATAGAGGCTCAGGAGAGCCACAGCCTAGCTTTAAATCCAGTATGGTAAATATAATGACAGACACGAGTGATCTTAATGTGGGTTGGGTTGTCCTGTGATTATAAGATTGGGCTGAAAGCAAGGTTCATCTTGGAAATTCGTCCAACTTCCATTCCAGAAATAATATGTTATCTATCTAAGAACCAAGTCACTCAAATCCATTTTTGATATGCATTATCTAGATGTAGTCGTAGAGGATGATTCCCCGGACCTAGGGTTAGTAGTTGAATATGATGTCATTCCGTAAATGGCAGGCTAGAGGTACAGACAAGACCCAAAAGCTGGAATATCCTAATTGCTAAAATGGCAAGGTGGCCGAGTGGTTAAGGCGGCAGATTTAAGCAGCGCTACTGTTCACAGTGGCGTGAAAAACCCTGCTTCGTAATGAGTCCAGGGTTCGAACCCCTGCCTTGTCAAGCAATTTCTTTTTTTATTCCTTTTTTTTTTATATTACTGAATTTATATCTACCAACAGTTTATCCCTATCTAATCGTCACTTTTATGTGTCTGTTATGTATCTGACTACCCTTGATGCTGGATCATCAGATAGCAACTAAATATCCTATCAGGAGTTTCATCGTTAGGGAAGGGATCAACCAATCATTGACTCGAATCCCACTGCTGCTATTGACTGGAAGCGAAAGTCCAACAGTCTACTGGCAATGATTATGGTCTATCTGGAGTGATGGGTGCAGTAGGAGTTCATCGTCCGAGATCTGACTTGATCTGACTGGATCCGACCCGATCTATGGTGTTCCCTGCTGAGTCGATCTGTGCGACGGGGTCATCCCGGTTGAGCTATTTATACTGATGCGGCTGGTTGGTGCATCTGTATACTACAGATTATACTCCGGAGGATAGTATGGATCGGATGGGATCAGCCGAGTGGATAATTATTAATGACCGACTTATGCAGACGGATTCCTCTCCATCCGAATCCGAGAACGGTACGGTACCAAACCCAACGGTCGGAAGAGCAGCATCCCGCCCCGCCAGCACAATGTGAGACGTCTCGGGTATTGTCCCCACTATGCTGGTTTGAGTTAATGCTTGCCACGTTCTTGGAGCTCCGCATGTGGAATGTGTCAATTCTCCTCCGTATACTCCTGCGTATACAATGTACTCCAGATAGATCCTACAGAGTCCGTCTGTCGATATTGACATTCCACCAAATAGACCGAAGAAGGATAGTTAGCCAATTAGACATGATATGACAATGTATCTGAATAACTCCTGGGCAAGTCGAGAAAGAAGTAGATCGGACAAAGATCCCCATCCCGATCCTATCACGGATGTTTCTGACTCCGTTGACACCTGTTCAGGCAGCCAGAACGTGGAGGAAGCTCCAGTCATCGACCGACAAACCGACCAACTGACTACGAACTGACGACTTCTTGGATGGAGTAAAATATTGCTTTCGGCTCGCCCCTTTGCCTCCACCCGATTCGCCCATTTTCGTTCATCCTGGCCGCTCATTCGCTCCCGGCCCCCATAATGGGCCAGACCTCGGCGGGTCTTGTTAACTCTTTCCAGAGTAAACTTTTTTCTCCTTTCGATGCAGGATACGACCGGAATACGTTCATCCCGCGATCGAGATTGAGCGACATGACCCTACCCTGACGCCTTCTTATCTCACCCGGACGTCTTCTTCTCTTCCTTTTCTTTCCCTCATCCCCTCCCTCTCTCCCTCCCTCTGTCTCTCCCTCCCTCTCTCTCTTTTTAAATCGTCATTGCTCTTTCTCCCTTATCTCTCCCACCCCCCTTTTCATATCCTCCAACCCAATCGTTCATATCTATACCGCTATACCTATATACCCCCACTTAGTATATCGGGTTGTCCGAAGTGATCAGAGACTTCGGGTCTCGCCCCAATCGCCATCATGAATGTGTTCGGCGCCATCAACCCGAACCCCAACCCCTCGCGGACGGTCGAGTCGGGCAGACGCGACAGTGTGGGTCAGGAACAGGGTGCCCTGATGCCGGACGACTCGCGCGCCTACGCCGACCATGAGGGACAAGGCAGCCATATCAGCATGGCCGAGACCATGGCCGAGAGCCATGACGATGCGTACAGCGACAAGCAAAGCCGGATGAGCCAGGTCAGCGAGGAGCACGCCCGCGAGGCCAAGGTCTCTCATCTGGCCCGGCAGTTGACCCGCCAGTCCACGCGCTTCTCCACCATGGACAATAACGTGAACCCCTTCCTCGGCACCCCGGACGACTCAACCCTGAACCCCCACAACCCCAACTTCAGTTCCAAGAACTGGATGAAGAACCTGCTGGCCCTGTCGTCGCGGGACCCCGAACGCTACCCGAAACGCCAGGCCGGTGTCGCCTTCCACAACCTCAGCGTCCACGGCTTTGGTAGTCCCACCGACTACCAGAAGGATGTCTTCAACTCCGTCCTGCAGGTCGGTGCGTTGGCCCGCACCCTCGTCGGTTCGGGCAAGCAAAAGATCCAGATTCTCAACGAGTTTGACGGCCTCGTCAAGAGCGGCGAGATGCTGGTCGTTCTGGGTCGCCCCGGAAGTGGTTGTTCCACCTTCCTCAAGACGCTGGCCGGCGAGATGAACGGTCTCCACATGGACCCCGAGTCCCAACTCAACTACCAGGGGATCTCCGCCAAGCAGATGCGCAAGCAGTTCCGAGGCGAGGCCATCTACACGGCCGAGACGGACGTGCACTTCCCGCAGCTGTCGGTGGGCGACACCCTGAAGTTTGCCGCCCTGGCCCGCGCCCCGCGGAACCGCCTGCCCGGCGTCTCCAAGGATCAGTATGCGGAGCATATGCGGGACGTCGTCATGGCCATGCTGGGCCTGTCGCACACCTTGAATACCAAGGTCGGCAACGATTTCGTCCGCGGGGTCAGCGGTGGTGAACGCAAGCGGGTCAGTATCGCCGAGGTGACTCTGAGCGGCAGTCCGCTCCAGTGCTGGGACAACAGTACCCGTGGTCTGGACAGCGCCAACGCCCTGGAGTTTTGCAAGACCCTGAACCTGATGACCAAGTACGCGGGTGCCACCGTTGCCGTTGCCATCTACCAGGCGTCCCAGAGTGCCTACGACGTATGTCTTTCATTTCCCCCTCTCCTTTGGTTCGTTCAACATGCATAAGCTCACCCATGACACAGGTCTTTGATAAGGTGACCGTTCTCTACGAAGGCAGACAAATCTACTTTGGCCGCACCGACGAGGCCAAGGAGTTCTTCACCAACATGGGATTCCACTGCCCCGATCGTCAGACCACCGCCGATTTCTTGACCTCCCTCACGAGCCCGGCGGAGCGGATCGTGAAGCCCGGCTTCGAGGGCCGCGTCCCGCAGACCGCCGATGAGTTTGCGGCCGCGTGGAAGCAGAGTGATGCCTACCGTCAGCTTCGACAGGAGATCGACGAATACAACAAGGAGTTCCCCTTCCACGGAGACGCCCTGGACAAGTTCGTCGAGTCTCGTAAAGCCATGCAGGCCAGGAACCAGTGAGTGAGATTCCGTGCCACAAGTTCCGTAAAACCGCTTCTAACCCCTCTAGGCGCGTGAAATCGCCGTATACCGTGTCGATCTACGAGCAAATCCGCCTGTGCATGGTCCGAGGCTTCCAGCGCTTGAAGGGCGATGCCAGCTTGACCTTGTCGCAGCTAATTGGTAACTTCATCATGGCTTTGATCATCGGCAGTGTCTTCTTCCAGTTGGAGGACGACACGAAAAGTTTCTACCCCCGCGGTGCCCTGCTTTTCTTTGCCGTCTTGCTCAACGCGTTTTCCAGTGCCCTCGAGGTAGGCGCGCTACTCCACTCAACGGCCCTGATCTTCCCCATGACGCTAACCCGTTATTCTAGATTCTCACCCTGTACGCCCAGCGTCCCATTGTCGAAAAACAGTCCCGGTACGCCATGTATCACCCGTTCGCCGAAGCGATCGCGTCCATGCTCTGTGATATGCCCTACAAGATCACCAACGCGATCATCTTCAACGTCACCCTGTATTTCATGACGGGCCTTCGTCAAACCGCCGGGGCCTTCTTCACGTTCCTGCTCTTCTCGTTCGTCACCACGTTGACCATGTCCATGCTGTTCCGCACGCTCGCCTCCAGCTCTCGCACTCTGTCGCAGGCCCTGGTGCCCGCGGCGGTCCTGATCTTGGGCCTGGTCACCTACACCGGCTTCACGATCCCCACGCGGAATATGCTTGGCTGGTCCCGGTGGATGAACTATATCAACCCAATCGCGTACGGCTTCGAAAGTCTGATGGTCAATGAATTCCACCATCGAGAATTCCCATGCAACAAGCAGATGTTTGTCCCCTTTGGTCCTGGGTACACTGAACAGGAATACACGGTCTGCTCGGCTGTCGGTGCCGTAAGTGGGCAATCGACCGTCCAGGGTACAGAATATCTCGCCAAGAGCTTTGAGTATTTCGTCGGCCACAAGTGGAGGAACCTCGGTATCATGTTTGCATTCATGGTTTTCTTCCTGACGACCCATCTCATGACCACCGAATACATCTCTGAGGCGAAGTCGAAGGGTGAGGTGCTGCTCTTCCGCCGCGGCCACACCTCGGTTTCATCCCGCGACGAGGAGAGCGGTTCGTCGAGCGGCGCTGAGAAGACCGCCGAGTCGGTACCCCAGGAAACGGCTGCTATCCAGAGACAGGAGGCCATCTTCCACTGGCAAGACGTGTGCTACGACATTAAAATCAAGAGTGAAACGCGCCGCATCCTCGACCACGTGGACGGCTGGATCAAGCCTGGCACCTGCACCGCTCTCATGGGTGTGTCCGGTGCTGGTAAGACTACGCTTCTGGATGTGCTGGCCACCCGTGTCACCATGGGCGTCGTGACTGGCGAGATGCTGGTCGACGGCCGTGCTCGTGATCAATCCTTCCAACGCAAGACTGGTTATGTGCAGCAGCAGGATCTCCACCTTCCCACTACCACGGTCCGCGAGGCTCTGCGCTTCAGCGCCTTGCTTCGTCAACCGGCCCATGTCCCCCGCCAGGAAAAGCTCGACTACTGCGAAGAGGTCATCAAGCTTCTCGGAATGGACTCGTACGCCGATGCTGTTGTTGGTGTTCCCGGCGAAGGTGCGTTATTTTATTCCCCGAAGAAACACCATCCTCTTCTCCCGCTAGAAACTAATAGTGTACAGGTCTCAACGTGGAACAGCGTAAGCGTCTGACCATCGGTGTGGAACTCGCCGCCAAGCCGCAACTGCTTCTCTTCCTGGACGAGCCCACCTCCGGTCTTGACAGTCAGACTTCCTGGTCGATTTTGGATCTCATCGAGACCTTGACTAAACACGGTCAAGCGATCCTCTGCACCATCCACCAGCCCTCGGCCATGCTCTTCCAGCGCTTCGACCGTCTCCTGTTCCTCGCCAAGGGCGGCAAGACCGTCTACTTCGGCGACATCGGAACCAACTCGTCCACCCTGTCCAACTACTTCGAGAAGAACGGCGCGCAAAAGCTCCCCGCCGAAGCGAACCCCGCCGAATGGATGCTGGAAGTGATCGGCGCCGCGCCCGGCTCCCACAGCGACATCGACTGGCCGGCCGTCTGGCGTGACAGCCCTGAGCGCCAGGGGGTGCTCAACCACCTCAGCGAGCTCAAGACCACCCTGCAGCAAAAGCCGGTCGACCCATCCAAGGCCGACCCCGGCAGCTACAACGAATTCGCCGCTCCCTTCAGCGTCCAGCTGCGCGAGTGCCTCCTCCGCGTCTTCTCCCAATACTGGCGCACGCCCATCTACATCTACTCCAAGGCGGCGCTCTGCATCCTCTCCGCGCTCTACATCGGCTTCTCCTTCTTCCAAGCCAACAACTCCCAACAGGGCCTCCAGAACCAAATGTTCAGCATCTTCATGCTGATGACCATCTTCGGCAACCTGGTCCAGCAGATCATGCCCAACTTCTGCACCCAGCGCTCCCTCTACGAAGCCCGCGAGCGGCCCTCCAAAGCCTACTCCTGGCAAGCCTTCATGACCGCCAACATCATCGTCGAACTCCCCTGGAACGCCCTCATGGCCGTCTTCATCTTCGTCTGCTGGTACTACCCGATCGGCCTCTACCGCAACGCCGTCGAATCCCCGCAGTCCGTCGAGCAGCGCGGCGGCCTCATGTTCCTCCTCATCCTCGCCTTCCTCCTCTTCACCTCCACCTTCGCCCACATGATGATCGCCGGCATCGAGCTCGCCGAAACAGGCGGCAACCTCGCCAACCTCCTCTTCTCCCTCTGCCTCATCTTCTGCGGCGTCCTCGCCACCCCGCAGGACATGCCCGGCTTCTGGATCTTCATGTACCGCGTCTCCCCCTTCACCTACCTCGTCTCCGGCATGCTCTCCACGGGCGTCTCCGGCGCCAAAGCCGTCTGCGAAAAGGTCGAGTTCCTCTCCTTCGACCCGCCCCCGGGGCAGACCTGCATCCAGTACATGCAGGATTACATCCTCATGGCCGGCAACGGCGACCCCACCGCCGGCGGCTACCTCAGTAACCCCGACGCCACATCCAACTGCTCCTTCTGCTCCATGAGCAAGACCGATGCCTTCCTCGCTCGCGTCAACAGCTTCTACGGCGACGCCTGGCGCAACTTCGGCCTCATGTGGGTCTTTATCGCTTTTAATATCGCTGGGGCTGTGTTTATTTACTGGCTCGCGAGAGTGCCCAAGTCGAAGAAGGCTTAGATTTTTAATTTTTAATCTGTTTTTTTTTTTTTTTCTTTTCTTTTCTTTTCTTTCCTTTTTTATTTTATCTTCTCTATTTGTCTGATTCGATTTGTCTTTGTTTCACCTTTATAGATGTTTATATTTATTTCTTTTATATCCTTCTCTTCTCCTGTCTATTCCCCTATCTTTTTGTTCAGCACCACCCCGCGCTTCTTGATATCACCCACGTGCCATGCGTTACGTTTGTACCATCAAAGTCAGGAGTATCTACGCCTTTCTAGACAATACACAATATAATCAATAGATAATCCTTCTTGTGGTTTAATAATGCACACTCAATTCTAATAGTAATACTTGCCACATATCACCTGGTCTATACAAACAAACTCCTGTACACTACCTTCCCAATCTTCAACAGTCATTAGCAATACTAAGTATATCTTCCCAAAAAAAAAAAAAAAAGAAAGAAAATATACCTCAGGCTCAAATTACCTCAGGCTCATACACCGCCCCGAGACGCCCAAAATTCTGACACCCAAAATACATCCCAACCAGCCTCGTCCGCGCCGGACGCCTAAAGGCTCTATCGTGGACAAAGCCCGACCGGGAGTTCCTTTGCACAAGCCAGTCATCCCGTAAGTTGCACCAGACGTCCAGCCGGTCGTTTATGTAGCGGTTACCACCGCGTTGAGGATTCGAGAGCACGAGTGCGTCGTATCGAGGCTGTGTAGGCGGGTCGAATTCGACTTCGAATGCAAGTTCCGTGAGATCGTACCAAGAAAATCTTGCGACCAGGCCGACGATGTGGGCGTGAGGGGCGAAATGGATTGCTTTGTGGGTGGTGGTGTCAAGTCTGCCAATGCTGGCCTTTGAGCCGGAGGTGTAGACGAAGACGAGGCCGATGATTGTGCGGGAATTAAAGTAGGCTTCGGCTGTGGCGATCATATGCCTCTTGTTGGCGGTGCCATCGGGAGTGGAAATTCTCTCAAAGTCTAGTTTGCAGATCTGATCGAAGGGGGCGGTTGGTTCTGGGACAAGAATTTGGGCGCGACGTGCTGGTGTGTTTGCGGCGATGACTGCTCGAACGTAGTCGAAGGCTGTGTTCATTATCCAGGAGATGGCTGTTAATGTTTCGCCCGAGTTGCTTTGGTGTTGGTGTTGCAGCTTGCGGGCAGGGAGGGAGTGAAACCCCGGGGAGCGAAACACCGCGCTGCGAGCATGCGTTGTCTCGATGTGGATGGCTACAACTTGGCCGTTTTCTACTACGGTCCATTCTTCAGGCGTACCAATCGGCGTCAGCCATGTTGTTAAAGATTGGATATCCTCGTCTGGAAAGAGCTCAAAGCTGTCGTCGAGTGGGCTCATCCACTGTCCGACGATTCCTGGGCTGGGGTGGCCATAGTACTCGAGCTTCAGGCCCGTTATGCGCGTAATGGATCTGGACCGGCCTTCGATGCCTTTCGATGCCTGAATCCTCCGTACGTTCCTGAGTGACGCATAGGTCCGACAATTTCCGGGGTGGGGACCTACGAAGGAATCGGAGAATGTGACATCGTACTGAAGCTGGTCCTGGCGCTCTAGGTGGCATTCATGATTCGAGATGCTCGGTAGCGGGGGTGGCTCGCCACAGGGTTGGGACTGGATCCCAATTTGCGTGAAGCCGCCGTAGTCCTCCTGAAACCATTCAGCTGCCACTCGTATATACAAGGGGATGATTGAGAACGTACTCGCCAGACGGCAGTGAGCCCTGTAACGGTATGATCACGCGGCGGAGCAAGTATTCTCCCAGTAGTTACGGTGGATTGAATATGAAGGGGGGCAAACGTGGCCGTTCGTCCAAAATTCGTCGACACCTGTGCCATGATTAGCATCGTATACAAATCCTTAGGGAAAATGTGCGAAACCTGCAAGCCACCCAGCGTAATGGCTGGGTGAGCACTATTCTGTCTGTATTCGAAGATATGGATATGGTTGATTCGCTCTCCCCCCGGACCATCGACAAATATCGAGAGAACAAATCCACCACGAAAGCCGAAGAGCCAAGATCTTCCATTCGAATAAGAGGCCTCGATTCCCACGAGTGGGTAAGGACGGAACGCCATGTAGAATGCAAGCCTTGTCAACTCTTCGAGAGACACACCTTGTGGGCCAGTGAAATCGAAATTGACCAACGATTTAAAAGTCAGGGACGACTGGGGTGGTAAGAAATTGTGCAGCGGTTCAAGATTCGGGGACGAGTGGAGTGGTAAAAGGGTGCTGATTGCCAGGTTCTCGTGCCTTGGGGGGTACGGCATCCATAAATGGGAATGAGGGTGAGAGAGATCTTGTTTGCACGTACAGGGGAGCTCGAGACTACCTTCGCAGTGATCGTCGGCCAACTCGCCGAAAGCGAGTGAAACAATCTTTAAATGATCCAAGCCTGCGAGCAGACAATATCGGCCTGTCCCCTTGGGGATTCGAAGGATGCCGATTGCAATCCCCGGACCATGGTTGACACCAAACCAGCCCAGTGGATCGGAGTGTGTGAATATAAACTTGATCCCTCTCAGCCCTTCCGAGCAAAAGGCCACCTCAAGTTCTCTGAGACGGGCGGTAGGCGGTATCTCTGCCCACCTCTTCAACGCCGGGTTATGGTAACCCAGTAGACGACCGTCGCTGGCCTCACACTCCTCCGACATGGGAAGGTTGATACCTGATACAAAGCGCCGTGGGCCGATCTGAACCATTGAGATGCAAAGTCTGCGCCGATGTTGCACATGCGACGGCTTGGGTAATTGCATTCTGTAGTAAATCATACGGCATCCTTCATACAAGGGGCTGTCAGAGTCAATGGGGGAGATTTTTCCGGAGAAGAATCTAGTCGTATTCACGAGCTGACGTGATTCTTCAGCCATCTCGTCCATTACTAGCTGGCAACAGCGGGGTTGACCTGGCGCGCGATGCACGGCAAGCCCATACGGGCCATTCCCAAAGGCAGGCCCACTTTCCACAAGAACAGCAATAGGTTCTATCAATCGGCGGATTCTCTTTCTGTTGACTAGCGGTAAAGCTTCACTTCTCAGATATCTCCTCGTTCCGAAGAAAAGAAGAGACCAGTTCCGTGTATCCGTCAGGTTCGGGAAAAAAAAGTCAGCCTCCTGACCGAGATGGAACCTACTCGCCCAGTATTTCTGTGGGATCGCATCTACTTTTGAAAGATGGGCTAGATCGCGGCATACGAGTCTCGTCTTTAGCAAGTCGCTGAAGGATAGATAGATAAGGATCTTGTGGACCAGCTCGGTTGGGAGTCTCTCAAAAACGTTTGGCTTGCGTCCCTCCGGCGGCTCACGACCCTCCCCTTTCGTGTCCTCGGAAGATGGAGACGAATACTGATTGTAACTGGGCCCTAAAGGAGCCGCCATCGTTTCCAGGTCATCTGTGGAGGGAATTGCACAGGGGTCAGCGTAGAAGCAGGAAGCCGGGTCGATAGGCTTGGGTCTCCCGAATGGTATGTGTGTGTGCCCAGCACCTAAATAGTCGTGACCGAATTGGAAGCTAGAGCCTTCATGGAGAGGGGTGCAGTAGAGCTGGTAGAAGACCGACTTCGCAATGGCTTGCTTGTCGAGGGAGCCATCGCCCTGTCCGTGACTCAACCTCAGAAGCAGCAATTGCCAGCATGAGTCGTGAAGCCCGAAGCACCAAAGGCAATTCCTAAAGTCGGGGTCGCAGACCCCCCATTGTTCGACAGGCTCCCATTCGTCATCGACGTACGATACATCGGGATGAGGCGACGTGACGAGAAGGTTTTGGGTGTCCATTAGTCCTACCCCAGTGATGAAGATCTGTTGCACCGCGACATTCCTGAAGTAGAGGCCTCGTACTTGTGCGTACCATGGGCGGACGCGGTTCTCTGCAGGCAGTATTTCCAAATTGTGAGGATCTGGCAGCAAGATGACTCCACAAAAAGGACAGTAGAGGTTAGGAGCCATTAAGTTGAAGCTGAAGATATAAGAGAAGGATATGGGCCGGAAAACCAAAGCAGTTCCCCAACATGAGGAGGGGCAAGATGTTGCAGTAAGAGGAATGCAAGAGATATCATGACAGCTTCCTGGCCGTATTGGGCAAGTGAGATCAGGTTAGTTCTTTCCATCTCAAGTGCAAGTCGAGTACAAACATTTCTTCCTACGCGACAGCCACATGGTCTGTTCAGGTTGTTAAGAGGAAAGCTGCGAATGGCGGCAACTCTATCTCATTAGCCTCTCCCATAAGGTTGATGGACACTTCTATAGTTTGATAAGAAGATGACGGGGATGTCACATGAGATAATGGAGATGAGCAAGTCATCGCTGGGAAATCCTGCTACGCATGTGAACATGTTTCATCTCTCTATTCCTGCTGTACTCTCAAACAATTATTGTGTGAACATTGGATATCTCGAAGAATTGTGATTTCTATCTAATGGTGATAACTGTGCCTATCCAAGACAGTGCCCCATG
This sequence comes from Aspergillus taichungensis, assembly GCA_002850765.1. Lineage (NCBI taxonomy): Eukaryota > Fungi > Ascomycota > Eurotiomycetes > Eurotiales > Aspergillaceae > Aspergillus > Aspergillus taichungensis. The sequence goes on along the minus strand of KZ559504.1, from coordinate 275,424 downwards.
GAAACGACCCCATGCGTGACTATTCCAGTAATAGTAAAGAAATGTACATCCCAAAATTATGTCGACAGAACACATAGAACACAAGCGAGATTAAGATAAGAAGACAGCCTCGCTCCAAAACACCAGCCAGCCAGCCGACCAAGTCGTGAAAAGGAAAGTATGAAGAGAAAGAAAAATGAAAACGGTGTAAAAGAGAAAGAAAGAAAAAACAAAGAAAGAGAATCTATCTACCATGTAAACGCCTCCTCGGCGAAATCCACGACCGCACCGCTCCCGATCTTCCCCCGGGCTGCAGCGCGCACCTCGTCGGCAAATGCGCCAGGCCCGCAAACGGAGACCAGGGTGGCGCCGACCCGTCCCGGGAGGATCTCATCCAAGACGACGTCGGGCCGGCAGCGGCCGGGGAACATCTGGACGGTGGAGCTGGGCGAGACGATCTCGCGGCTGCTGCGGGGCTTGGACACGAAGAGGCGGACTGTGAGGATGTCGCGGCGGCCCGGGAGCCGGAGCACCGAGTCCATCCACTCACGCACCCAGGTCAGGTGCTCCGTGTTGCGGACGGACCAGACGAGGTGAATCTGCTGCGTAGCGACGCAGCCGTCGGCCGCCCGGAGGATCAGGTCCCGCACGTAGAGCGTGTGGTGGGTGATGCCGGCGCCGGCGGAGAAGAGAACGGTGGTGCCGTAGCTGGCGAAGTTGACGGGGCGGGCCGCGTACGGCCCCTCGATATAGCCGGTGGTGCGGAGGGTCTTGGCGGGCGCGGCGAGCGCGCGGTTGTAGAGGCTGCGGGTCATGCCCTGGCGGGCGGTGATGATGAGGGAAACGGAGGTGGGTTGGTGCGGGTTGCGTGGTTGTTGTTCCTCGAGGTAAGTGTTCAGATCGCGAGGGGGTTGTTTCTCAAGGAGGGAAGGGGAGGTCGGAGATTCGGTGTGCGAGGAGAAGGGGCTCATTGCGCTGATGGGATCGACCCAGGCGACCGAGAAAGGGTGGGATGTCCAGAGGGCGACGCTGGGGATATAGGCGTAGACGTGGCTGCCGGGGTTGACGCGGACTCGGCGCGGGAGGTGGAAGGTCACGCGGCAGGCTTCCCCAGGGAGGGCCTCGACGACGAGTTTGGTGGCGCCGTGTCGGAGGGAGAGGTTGAGATAGAGGAGGCGACCAAGCCGCATGGATCGCTCCAGCAGCCACATTACAGCGATCGCGATCGCCCACTTTTTCTGGTACAGGTTGTCGAGGTTGAGGTGGACGTAGACGCCGAGAAACGCTAGCAAGGCGGCGAGCTGGTGCAGGTGCAGAAAGGTCTCATAGAAGGCGTGTCGGATCGGTGAGGGGGAGTGGAGGCAGAGGAAGACCATCGAACACGTGCCCAGCAGGCCCCAAGTAAAGAAGGGAGTCGTCCGCAGGCGCGAGAGCATGTCGTCGAAGCCCTGCTCGTTGCAAGCGTTGACGGCCCACGCGGCAGTATGCACCACACTTTCGAGCACCACGACGCGGCCCAGCCATCGGTGGAGGAGATTGTAGGTGTCGAAGCTGACCCGCAGCAGCGAGATGAACGGGTTGTTACGCCCGGCGAAGATGAAAAGAGGGACCATATTCAGAACGGCCAGCGTTCCCGATCGGCCCCGGAGTTCGGCAAAGAGGGCTTCCTTCTTGTTGACGCGGTAGTCCAATGTGGCGCAGTAGGCGACCTGGCTGGCCACGTAGAGAAAGATCAGAACCGCCTGAAACCGGGACGGCAACGTGCCGACATTGACCGCTGACGATAGCTGGATCTCCCGGTTATGCCTTTTCCTCCCTAGCGGCGCGTACATCACATGCTTCTTCAGACGGGCCCAGGTGGGGGAGGCTTCGACGCTCCAGAACGTTTGTTGGCGCCGGCTGGCGGACATGGAGGTGATGAAACGGAGATAAGCATGGCTGATTTGGGCGACCCGGCCGCAGAAGATGACGAGTGCCACCAAGAGGAGCGAGCCCAGAATGATACGCGTGTAAAGGACATCGCGTGGAACGTGGACCCCGTTCAAGCCCCGGGAGTATTCATAAACATAAGTGGCATTTGATCCGTAGCCTCTGGGGGCAATGTGTTGATCGAGGCCATCCATCGAAACGTGGTGCTTTCACGGCCTGACGAGACGGGGTGACAGCGTTGCGAGGGAGGCCCAGTGTAGATAACAGAACGAGCGTGTGTGTGGGTGTGTGGGGAGGGCGATAATACGGCTTAAAAAGGTGTGATGGGCGATCGGATTCCAGACAAATCCCATATGTCATCCGTCGAGAGAAGAATTCAAAATGGCAGGGAAACAACCGGAATGCGGGGACAGGCACGCGGTGTCCTGGGAACACGTCTGACGAAGTTGTACAGACCAAAGGCCGTTGAGCCGCGGCGTGGAGGTCCAGGTCCTTTTTGTCTTGTCGACTCGCGGTACTCTTTCGGCGTTGAGATGGGTTTAACGATTATCAGACAAGAAGCTGCACCGGAAGGGTATCTTGGAAAAATCCCAGCCTGGCCAACCGAGAACCGGGAGAGTTGTTTTCGTTATGGATTGTCGCGGCACTTGAGTGGGGTTAATACCTCGGTTTTATTCAAGGGATGATATGAGTATGGTGGGTTACCTCCAATCTTTCAATGGCATAGTCGTTTTGCGAGGGGATTCATGAAAACAAGAGAGAGAGAAAATGTAGAGCATCAAAGGATCGAGACCAGATGAGCAGATGTCTTGACATCTATAGGCATGCCAGTGGCAGAGACCTGGTGGCCAACAATGTCTCAATGAGACCAACAATAGCGGAAGGGAATGAAAGAAACAAGGGATAGACCTGCACAGAGATTGTTTCGATTGTTTAAAGAATGAATGACAAAGATCAAGCGAATCCAGTCCCAAGCCCACCGACAATGATCAATGACATGAAACGATAAAAGAGTGATCAGAACCCAACCCTGCAGGAAATCGAGGGGAGCGAGGGGGGAAAGGGGGCAGCAAAGACAAGAAAAGTCATAAGGTTTCCTGGCATCAGACCATCGAACCTGATCAACAGGACAGACAGAAACCTTAAGAGCAAAAGCTATAACAATCTGGAAGGATCAGATGCGGATCCCTCCCCATCCCAAGTAATCGCACCATTCAATATTGGCGGTCCAGGAATTAGTGTCGTTTAGCCTGATCTGGCGTCCTGGAGAGATGTGTTCCTCTTAGGCGCCAAGCCGGCGATGTCTGCCCTGTTACTCGCTCGGTCTTCCTGAGCGTCTTGGCCAGTCATGGGCGCCTACAGGGAACGGGAAAACCTGGTCGATGCGGTTGGTGTAGCGCCCTTCCCAGGGACCCCTACAGATCCGATGCCCGTACTGCCGTGCACTGTCGTATTGACCGGTTTTTAAGCGCCCACACCCCTCCGATCTCTGTCGGTTCTCAGCTGAGAAATGCGGCGAGAAGAGTCGCCACGCTGGGCCACCTGCATCATGTCTGCAAAGGATGCGAGTGCCTGATGTGATTTGGGACTCGACCAGCACTTGCATGTTTCACATTAGGGAGGTCAGATGGAGACGACGACTCCATATTGGACACGGACTAGGAGCCTAGTAGCGACCCACTGGGTACGAGATAGTGTCTTCTGCCTAGTTAACAAAGTGCCTCACTAGTTAGTGAGCCGGTGAAGCAGATGGATATAGGAGACGCTAGTGAGCCCTCGTGGCTGTCAATATAACACTGTTATCTTCATAAATGACCCAAGGGGAGATGGGACTGAAGTGGACGCATGAGAGAAGAAGATGAAAGAGGAAGGCTGAGGCTTGGAGTCACGGGATCTGAACCGTGCACCGTCTGACTCAGTCCTCCGTCCGTATAGTTAAGTTACTGTCAATTAATCTATTCTACTCGGCAGTCCAATTTTAAGTCTTCGGATAAATTCCCAGCTCGGTGGAAATTACAGTTCGACCCTTGGTTTCAATCGGTCGCACTACGAGTCTGGATTTGTACATCGGAAATGACATTATTATTGCTATGATTATTTTCTTTTCCGAGAAGGCCGTGATATGACAGCTGCGACGGGGTTCATGTCTTACAGCTTACCCATTCTCTACCGTCCCATCCAACCTCCGTCCACACAGAGGATCTCCCCTGAAACATAGCTACTTGCGGCGCTGGCCAGAAACACGACCGCACCCTTGAAATCCTCGGGGTTGCCCCACCGTCCGGCTGGGATCCGAGCCATGATGCCCACGTTGCGGTTGGGGTCATTGATAAGGGCCGTGTTCATGTCGGTCGCGATATAGCCGGGAGCGATGGCGTTGACGTTGATGCCTTGACCCACCCACTCGTTGGAGAGCGCTTTGGTCAGCTGGGAAATGCCACCCTTGGAGGCGGCGTAAGCCGGCACGGTAATGCCTCCCTGGAAGGAGAGGAGAGAGGCGACGTTGATGATGGAGCCACGGCGGCCGGACGGGAACTCGGAGGCATCGCGTCCGAGCAGATAGGCGCCGAACTCGCGACACAGGATGAAGACGGAGCTCAGGTTGACTTGGAGGACCTATGAATCCGACACGGGGAGGAACTGATTAGCGTCTGTCTTGAAACTTGTGTGGAAGAGTGTCATGCCACCCACCTCGTCCCAATCCTCATCCGGGAACCGTTCGCTCGGGTGTCTCCGCTGGATGCCTGCGCAATTCAGGAGAATATCCGGTGTGAACCCCAGGCTGGTCACGGTGGGGATGATGTGTTTGACGGCTTCTCGGCTCGATAGTTCCGCCACGTGGATGTGTGCTTTGCGACCCAGGCGATTGACAATTTCGTCGCGGGTTGCGGTGTTGGACTCGTCTCTCTGCGCAACCCGTCAGTTCCGGTATTATGCGCGTCGCTCAGCTGAGAGGTGTTAAGACAGCAAATGATAATCATACCTGAACCAGGATAATGTCGGCGCCAGCCTCTGCGAGCGCATATGCCATTGCTTGTCCAATTCCCCTCGTGCCTCCGGTCACGATGGCGGTTCTCCCGCTCAGTGAGAAGAGCGACGCGATGGTGGCAGCCATGATGTAGAAGCGGAAAGGTGTATAAGACGTCGTTTGAAGATAGTTGAAGCTAATTGCAGCAATTGAAATGTGGTAACTTCTTGACAACTGCTAATAAATAATCTCGCAACTCAATCACTGGCAACTAAATCACTGGCGGGGTACAGTGACTGTATGGATTCCCAAACAGGCATGTTCCGTTGCCGAAGCCCCGCAATCTGTCGGCTATTGACCGTGGAGTCGATTCACCCCGACCACCGAGTAATACTTGGTTGTACCAGAGCTAGCTCTTTCGATGGACTAGCTGACCAGGTCCGTAGCTTGTTTTTCAAAGCGGGTCTCTCCAATTCAGACATGCTGTTGTGTAATACAGGTCAATCCTCTTGCCTACGGTTCGCCGACTCTCTCCCCGCGTTTTCCCCGGCTCCCGATAACCTCACAGGTCCGGGATTGGACTAGCAGACATTGTACCAGCTCATCATTCAATTCGTGGCGCACTCGTGCACCGCGCGAGATATCTCCAGTGGGACATGAGCATACCCTTTGTGTCAGCTTGACTTCAAACGGTCAGACGGCGTGAGTCGTTCAAACTGCTCATACGACTCCGGCAAAATGTATCCAGACGGCCAGCTTCTTGCGGTGGAGAATGCGACAGGGGTGTTGCGATCCCGGCCTCGTCGGACGCGGATGATGAAACGTGTGTCAAGAGCGTGCTTGCATTGTCGACAGCGAAAATCCAAATGTGTTCTGTACATCTCACCTCGTCGCGAACGGTTGCTTCATGCTTGCTAATCGCCTGATCAGGACCGGCGGTGGGCGACCAGGCGTGCCTCCATGCCAACGGTGCATCCAGGACGGTTACGAATGCGTCCTAGGCAGTTCGAATCGCGGAGGTCGCCGTATCCGCAAGAATAAGATGAAAACCATGACCCCGAGGAGCGATCCAGCAAGGGAGCATGATGAATCGACCGTCAATAGCGCAAGTCCATCTCGTCCCGGCAATTCCCTGACGGCATCGACCTCTTATCCCGATCCTGTGGCATTCGTACCGCCAGATGCCCCCCCTACGGCGGTGGACAACAACGATGACACAACGTCGATCGGTTCGGTGCCGCGCAATCCATCCGACGCGTGGCAATGTCTGACTGGCCTCGCGAGACGCGATACAGAAGGGTCCGGCTCTGACTCGGGCCCAGATCCTACCCGTGCAAACCCTCGAAATGTCCCAGCCTCCAGTGCCCCCCGTGGCGTGGTGGCCGACTTTGATTCTCCCGGCGACATCAAAAATTATAGATTGGTGCAATCGCGCGCCTTAGAGCCAGGGACCGTGTGGCAGTTGGTGTCCCGTTACGCCGATCATTTTCATCCATACCTCCCTTTGGTCCCCAGAAAATACTTCGATCGCCGTGCCTTGGGTGCCTTCGCCGCCAATGAGAAACACTTACTGACGGCGGTGCTCACGATCGCGTCGAAGGATCTGACCGCGCGACCGGAGATCCACGAGTACTGTTCTAGATACATGCACGAGCTGATTTCCGGGATCGCCGCCGGGGCAAACTGCGACGTCGAGGCCGTCGAAGCGCTCTTGCTCCTGGCCGAGTGGGAGCCCCAAGGACTCCGACCCGGGGTCGAGCGCGTCGGACGCGGCGAAGAAGACCGCGCTGCGTGGATGCACGTCGGACTGGCTCTGCGATCGGGGTATTTTCTGGGGCTGGATCGAACGTCGTTTCGGGGCGACTCGGGGGACACGGAGACGGAGGCCCGCCGGCGACTGGCGTGGACAAGTTGCTACGTCTCCGATAGGTTGATATCCGTCCGCATCGGGCGTGCGTTCTGGTCGCGAGGACCGGGCCCGATGACCGGTCTGGTCAGCCAGGATTTTCCGTCTCTACTGCCCGTCAGTGATGGCGATGAGGACTACGCGCGGATTCTCCAAGCGACGCTCGACCTCACGCAGCTGTATGGCAACGTCCACGACGTGCTGTACTCGGGGATGCGAACCAGTAACCAGATGATGCTCACGGGCGATTATGTGAAATATGTAGACGATTTCCGGCTGGCTATTCTCCGGTGGAAATCTCTCTGGGGCTCGTTGCCTTGTAGGTTGGTTGACTCGAATTTCCCAAACCACTCGCTAACGTGTCAAGGCTCCGAACATATGCAGTTCACTCTACAGATGTCGTACGAATATCTACGACTCTATACAAACGCCTTTGCCTTTCAGGCTGCCATCTCGCAGGCTCTAGCCTCCAAGACGAACAACGACAGCCAGTCCCAAAAGGAGCACTTGCGCTCAACCTTCAGCAACGTCGCTTTGTTACAGGATGCGCGATTCATCTACGAATCTGTCGACGCGGCCAAGGCGTATCTGGCCATCGTCGTAGACAAAGTTCATCCTGAACGACAGTTGCATTTCATGCCGCTCCGGTTCTATCTGTACGGAATTTACGCGGCCGTATTTCTCTACAAGGTCTACCTCCCACCGAATTTCTATCCCTTCAGTACACTAACCCTACCCAGGCTCGCTCGTTTGGAGTCCTCCCACCGTCCGAGGAAATGGACGTGCGCGAACTCGTCCACCGAACGACCGAGATCCTAAAACGCGCCAGCGCAGGACCAGACGACATCGGGTCGCGATACGCGCGGCTGCTAGAGCTTCTCTGGCAGCCCAACCCAGCCGTGCCAACGACACTGCCGCAACATCAAAGCAGCGATCTCCCCATGCACAGCAATAGCAACACACTTGCACAGCCCATACCCGACGACAACAACTGCGTGCATTTCAGCCCCGCAAACGACTTCTCTTGGCTGAACCTGGAAGCTGTGGGCGACTACGTCTCGGGCGACCTGATCTCGGGGTCGGGCATGCTAGCGTTGGACGGCTTCCAGAGTCAGGATCTTTATCAGACGGGACAAGAGCGTTCGCAAGCGTGGCAGTCGTCGTGGGTTGACATGGCGGGTAGTTTGCTGTTCTAACACTGAGGGCCCATTTATGTATTAAGAACATTCTCCAACTGGTCAAAAGGGTGCGACATGATGGGAGGAATCGTTGAGTTTCTTGCCGAGGGATTGATTGCTTGAGATGTACCCCACACCGGCGATGCGGGGTACGAACTAATCCTCGGGGCAAACCCGATGCCCTCATATATACCCTGACGGAACACTTCCTGTCACCACTTCAACTCACTGACACGAAGCAAAAAAAGAAGAAGAATGGCAGAGTACAACCAAGTCAGCGGCCGACTTGCCCTCGTCACGGGTGCATCTGGCGGGTAACATCACCTCCAACTTAACACATACAAAACAACCCAACGACCCAACAACTAACACAGATTATGTATAGAATCGGCTCCGCCTGCGCGCAGCAACTAGCCACCAAAAACATTCACCTAGCCCTAACCTACAACAGCAACGCCAGCGCCATCGAGACACTCGCAACCACGCTCCGCAAAACCCACAACACCCTGCGCATCACAACCCACCAAGTCGACATGGCATCCGCATCGCAAATCGAGACCCTCTTCACCGAGATCACCGCCCAGCACGGCCAGCGGCCCGACATCCTCATCGCGAACGCAGGTCATGGCAAGCGCGTGCCGCAGGTGTGGGACATCTCGCTGGAAGAGTTCGACCACACGGTGGCGGTGAACATGCGGGCGGCTTTCATCCTCGTCAAGGGCGTCGTCGAGCATATGAAGGAACAGCGGTGGGGACGGATCGTGTTCATGTCTTCTATTGCGGGGTATGGTGGGGGGATCAATGGGTGTCGTATGTTCCTTTTTCTCCCAATCTTCATACGGTACAATACTAATTAAAGAGGGAAAAGACTACGCAGCATCCAAAGCCGGCCTAACAGGCATGATGAGAAACCTCTCCACCCGACTCGCAGAATACAACATCAGCGTCAACGACGTCGCGCCGGCCATGATCGGCGACACGGGCATGATCCCCAACGCGCAAGCAATCCCCGAGGTGGCGGCGGGGATTCCGCTGGGGCGGCTGGGGACGCCTGACGAGGTGGCTAATGTGGTGAGTATGCTTGTTTCGACGGGGTATATGACGGGGCAGAGTTTGTTGCTCGCTGGGGGGTTGAAGTGATTGATCTTATTGAGTAAATTTGTCCTACCTACTCAGGATGACATATTTGGTGAGAGAATACTGGGAACTCTTTAGGTATTTGAGTGGGTGTTTAATAGCACAACTCTTAAATAACAATGTACAATCCATTCTGGGTATTCCAAATCCATCCATCCAATCTTCCCTCCCCTACACATCTCACAAACAAACAGCCGAGAAATCGAAAAAGATAAAAATAAGAAAATCAACTCTCAATAACAACCTTAACAACCGTCCGCCCCTCCCCATCAACTCCCCTCCCCGCCAACTCAAACGCCTCCTTCCCATCCCTCAACAGCACCCGATGCGTAACAACCTTCTCTTCCACGGTTTTAAACCGACCCCCACCCAGCAGCGCAATCGCAGCCGGATAAGCAGCGCCATCATACCTAAACACGCCAATGAGATCCACCTCGCGCAGCGCCGCCGCCCCCAGCGGGACAGTCTGGACGGGGTGACCCATGCCGATCTGCACGAGGACGGACCCGGGCGCGGCGGCGTAGATGCCCGTCTGGATGCAGGCGGGGACGCCCGTGCAGTCGTAGACTCTTGCGAAGCCGGCTGCCACGTCGGGGAGGGCGCTCTTCAGCTGGGTGGCGAGGGACTGCGCGGACTGGAGGGCTGCGTCGTCTTTGGAGAGCGATTCCGATGATGGTTGTGGTTTTGGGATCAGGAAGGTGTGGAGGGTGGGGAGGGAGAGGGAGTCTGCGATGGCGAGGCGCGCGGGGTCGATGTCTGCTATGACGATTGAGGAGAAGTTCTCTGTGAGGGAGAGCGCGGCGGCGAGGAGGAGGCCGATGGCGCCGGCGCCGAAGACGAGCGCGGCGGTGCCTGCGCCGTGGGCGGCGGCGAGGTCGACGTCTGCGCGGGTGGGCGGGCGCGAGCGCCGGATGGCGTGCAGGACGACGGCGAGGGGCTCGGCGAGGGCGCCGGCGGCGAAGGAGACGTCCGTGGGGAGTCGGTGGCATAAAGTGGCGGGGTGGTTTGTGCGCTCCATGAGGGTGCCGTCGAGGTGGGGGTAGGTTTTGGCGCTGGAGCGGAATCGCATGTCCGGGCAGATGTTGTAGCGGCCTTGGAGGCACAGCGGGCACTTGGTGCAGGGGAGGCCGACTTCGAGGGCGACGCGGTCGCCGACTTGGAGGGTGCTCACGTTGGTGCCGATGGCGGTGACTTCGCCGGAGGACTCGTGGCCGAGGCAGTAGGGCTGGCGCACGACGAAGTCGCCGTTGCGGCCGTGGTTGTAGTAGTGTAGGTCGGAGCCGCAGAGGCCGGTGGCGCGGATGGCGATTTGGACTTCATCGGCAGCTGGAGGGGAGACTGTGCGCGATTCCTAGATTTTGTGAGATATAGTGGTTTGCGGGGTGATCTGATCTTGATAGTATGAGGGGTATACATACCAGCCGGAGATCTTTGGCGCCGTGCAGCACGAGCGCCTCACAGGTGGGATTGGAGGTCATGGTGGACTTGTATGAAGCTTGAATGGAGTGTGTAGGTACTCAGTCGATGATGTAGGATACTTCGTTATCTAGAGTGTGTAGGTACTCAGTCGATGATGTAGGATACTTCGTTATCTAGAGTGTGTCCGATGTGTTAATTGAATATATAGAGGGAAAGAAGATTGGCATACATCGGTTGGAAATCATAGCGTGGGGGCGTCGGGAATTGAACCGGTCAATAGCCGACAGTGGAGAAGTGAAGGGGGTAAAAGACTGTCACTCGAGTTGCATGTCATGATCAGATGAGACAGTGATAGAATAGAGAGAAAGGGAATCATAAAATGAGAGAGAGAGAGAGAGAGATGTAGGATTGCAGTGAAAGTGAAGCAGTGATCATTGTATAAAGAGAGCCATGTAGATGTATGATTGTGTAATAAAATACCCTTCAGATGAGGAGGAAATGATAATCTATGGGTAATTATGGGTAATACCATAACACTCTCATGGCTAAATGAGGATGAATTGATATCACGATGATTGACCCCTCAATTCAATCATCTCTTCCAATACACCCATGGAATCATAATTCCTGAAACTCAACCACTGAAGCCTACTGTTATTGATTCTTCTTTCTATAAAGAAAACCCTCTCTTTCTAAACTTCTCTGTAGCCAGCAAACACCATCCATATCCAACGTCATGCCCTCCGCGCTTCTCATCGGAGACATCACCCACGCCAGAAAGGAGTGGGAAGCCCTTTCGTCCATTCTCACTCTCAAGGTACATCCCAACCATTCCGTTCAATCCAATACCATCCTGACCGATTAGGAATTTCCCGAGGGCACTCGCGAAGACTTTCTCCGCAACTGCAAACAGGGCCAATATGATGACGTCCAGGCCATCTACCGCTCTAATGTCTCCACCAAGGTATGTCGACACTACCAAACAACAATCTACAGAAGATTGACTGGGTGCAGTTGACCGGTCCGTTCGACGCGGAACTGCTGTCTGCCCTGCCCGCATCGCTCAAGTACATCTGCCACAACGGGGCGGGGTACGACAACATCGACGTTGCGGGGTGCACTCAGAAAGGTAACGTCACCTACCAGGCACAACGGTATGAGACCACCCATACTACAGACCAGCTGACAGGTTACGATAGGAATCCTCGTCTCGAGCACCCCCGTCGCTGTGAACAACGCCACCGCAGACGTAGGCATCTTCCTGATGATTGGCGCCCTGCGCCAGGCCTACGTGCCCTTATCCGCCTTGCGCGCTGGTAAACACGTCCTTCCCAAAGTAAGGCCAGATCAAGCTACTAATATCCATGCGCAGGGAAATGGCACGGACAGACCACGCTGGGCCACGATCCCCAGGGCAAGGTGTTGGGTATCCTGGGGATGGGCGGCATCGGACGGGTAAGTATCAAGCCCGGCGGGGATGTACCCAGGAGCAGAACAAGATACTGATAATCCTCAGGAAATGGCGCACCGAGCCAGAGCCTTCGGCATGAAGATCTACTACCACAACCGTTCCCGTCTCTCCCCCGAACTCGAAGGAGACGCCACCTACGTGTCTTTCGACGATCTCCTGGCCAGCTCCGACGTGCTGAGTCTCAACCTCGCCCTCAACGCATCCACCCGACATATTATCGGTGCCAACGAGTTCCAGAAGATGAAGGATGGCGTCGTGATCGTCAATACGGCTCGGGGGGCGTTGATCGATGAGAAGGCGCTCGTGGCAGCGTTGGACTCGGGCAAGGTGTGTTTCCTTTCTCTCTCTCTTTTTCCATGAAACATATCTGACAAATCAGGTCATGTCTGCCGGTCTGGACGTGTACGAGAACGAGCCGGTCGTGGAGCAGGGACTTGTCGACAATCCCCGTGTAATGCTTCTGCCACACATTGGTACCATGACGTACGAAACGCAGAAGGAGATGGAGTTGCTGGTGCTCGAGAATCTGCGGTCGGCGGTCGAGAAAGGGGAGATGATCACACCAGTTCCGGAGCAGAAGAAGTAGACGCTAGATTGGATAGACCGAGTAATGATAATGGTTTCCGTTTGAATTTTCCAGCAGAGTAAGAAAAGATAGTCCAGTACAAAGTCACTCAGTAAAGAGATACTGCCGGGCGGTGAATACCCCAAACAGGGCTAGCGGTAGGGCTCGCTTAGGGCTGCGGGCGCCAAGAGCGAAAAAAGGCGCACCACAACGAACTGCACTCACGATTCCGACCCGCGGCCGACGAACTTCGTAAAGCGACAAACTTCTAACCCGACAATCGAGGACCACCCCGTTCGGCAACCACTTCAAGATGGTGAGTGTTTCTCGAGATATTATCTTTCCTATTCGATGCGAGGAGGTCGGACTTCGAGGACCTGGAATTTTCGTGAGATTGGGACACGGCGAGGAGATGACCGTGGGTGTTTTGTGTCGACCAGAGGGTCTCGATCTACGACCTCCCCATCACTGCGTCGACATCGATACTGGGAGATTTGAAGGGGGGACCATTTTGAACGATGAAAGAGGAGGGAAAGAAGAAAGAATGGGAAAACATGAAGGATTTTGGAGAATGTCATGCTGATATGGGTGCTTTTGCTTCAGGTCCGCTACGCTGCTCAGGAGATTTCGCCCGCTAAGAGCGCCCGCGCCCGGGGCTCTTACCTGCGTGTCAGCTTCAAGAACACCCGCGAGACCGCCCAGGCCATCAACGGCATGAAGCTGCAGCGCGCCCTTGCCTTCCTCGACAACGTCACCAACAAGCTCGAGGCTGTCCCCATGCGCCGGTATGCTGGCAGCACCGGTCGCTGCGCCCAGGGTGAGTGCTTTGATGTGGATTGGAGGATCTCCTTCCCGGTGGACTAGATCATCTGTGCGGGTGGAGAGATGGGAGATGGGGTTGCAGATCTCATGCAAAAAAAAAAAAGATGAAAAACCAGGGGCTTGGAGAAAAAACACCAGGCTGACCATTCCCAGGCAAGCAGTTCGGTGTTAGCAAGGCCCGCTGGCCCGAGAAGTCCGCCAAGTTCCTCGTCGACCTCCTGAAGAACGCCGAGGCCAACGCCGACACCAAGGGTCTCGACACCGGCAACCTGGTCGTCAAGCGCATCCAGGTCAACCAGGCCCCCAAGGGCCGCAGACGCACCTACCGTGCTCACGGTCGTGTACGTTCCACTCCATACTCTTGATGATCGGGAGGGACGAAAGTCGAAGAAAAGAAAGAAACTAATTGTGTAGATCAACCCCTACATGACCAACCCTTGCCACATCGAGCTCATCCTCACCGAGGCCGAGGAGGTCGTCAAGAAGGGCCCCGTCGTCGCCAAGAGCCACCTCAGCTCCCGGCAGCGTGGCGCCAACGTCCGCCAGGCCCTTACCCAGGCATAAGCGGATGTAGGTGGTGTCGAGGAACGGAAAGGAGGGAACGGTAGTCGGAAAATGAATGGGAACCAGCCGGAGTTTTCTGTTGTACGGAACCAATACCTTGTCACGGAAGGAATACAAAAAAAATAACTTTTCAACCTTTATCCAAGTGAATCTTTATTTTTTTTTCTTCTTGGAAATTCCCGTCCGGATCCGCCAACTTACTCCACGGTGGTCGGTGCGTCCCATGGAATCTATGCTACTTCTACGGGATGGATGACTGGATCACGTCCAGCTCGTCTACAATCTTATTTCCTACCGGCATCTCTACCAGCCTTTCCGGACCTCGATTCGGGGGGGAGAATGGTGTTTTGTGCTTTCATGTTATGTCATGAATAGAATACGACTTGAATTTTTTGAACATGATTCTGTTCCTTGTAGTTGTCTATGTGACTTCGTGGCAGTGGATATGTAGAGCAGGAAGCAATGTATAATGCAACTCGTGACGAGATTAAACTTCTCCCAGGATCAGGATGCGGTCCACGAACTCCCCAACTGTTTCGGGCAACTGGCCAGAATGTACCATATGCGTACATGTCGGCCAGTTCAAGAGATGGCCACTCATTCGCCACTCCTGGGATTTGAGCCTATTCTCTTGGATATTTTAACCTTCATGATGAAGATGACCGTGGTCAGACCATCGGACATGACATCTGCTGCCTATATAGGGATTTAGGTAGCAGGTACATGCCAAGATCGACCAGGGAAACCCCCTATCAGCGTTTATCCTCGACCATGACTCCACTAGGCAGCATCCAGCTTTCTTTTCCCATCTGTTTGGGGCTCGTGGGGTCATCCCAAATAGAAGCCCCCAAGCTTGCGTGTTGCTAGAGCATCGCATCGCCACTGTCGATCCAGGCTACCATACCTAATTAGTGACCTGACCGTTCAACGATCGCCGCTTTTGCCTTCTGGTCTGGCTGGATCCCGCAGGCGCCTAAAATAAGAACCCAACCAGCCTATTTTAGCTACATCAATCTCACCTGCATCCGTGCATTTTTCCATTCTTATTTGCCTCTCACCTCTCTGCTTCTGCGATTCTCGTCCGGTTCAGCTTCTTGTCTTGGTTAATTGATTTCATCTCGTTCATCATGAAGCGTATTTTCACGTCGATGAGACGTCCCAGTATGTCGCCTGTTTGCTGTCGGTGCAGTGTGATCGTCGCGTGGGGTCGCTAACGTTCAAGACAGGTTTCGTGCGGGAGAGCGCGCCCGCATATCCAGAGGACTCTCCGGAGGCAATCGTCTTGAGAGAATTGGTTAGTTCTTTGCGCGCTTACTTCTGCGAATTTAAGGGATAAGCGATGACTGATCATATTGGTGTTGCGATATTAGATGGCATTCTGCCAGTCTGGGAACGGACCCAACCTTGCGGTATGTCACATCCTCCAGGTTACCCCATGATCCGCGACTGCATCTCCCCACGTCTACATACTTAAAGCGGTGCTGATTGTCATTCTCTCCAGCATGGCACGGAATTCGTTCACCTCCCGGGAATCGTCGAGGGCGCCGAGTCGAGCCCCAATGCCGCCAAGGAGGCGGCGCATCGCATCCGCAAATTGCTGGCCGATCCAGCGTCGTCATCCCCCAATGTCCAGTACAATGCCATCATGCTGATGCGCATCCTCATTGAGAACCCGGGTCATACCTTTTCGCGAAACCTTGATGCCAAGTTTGTCACCACCGTGCGCGACTTGTTGCGACAGGGCAAGGACATGTATGTGAAGCAATTCCTGTCGGAGACACTGGACATGTTGGAGTTGCAGCGATCGTGGGATGAGGATCTGGAGTTGCTGTTGGGCATGTGGATGAAGGAAAAGGCCAATTTCAAGCGGCGCAATGTAAGGACACTCCTACCACCTGTTGACCATGCATTCTCGGTTGGACCTCGCTCACCATGCCTCAAATGTACAGAACGCATCCAATGCACCACCTCCCATACCGCCGAGAGACCCGAACGCCCCTGCCATCTACCGCAGTTCGCCAGGACTCCCGCCGGTCGAGGAACTTGCCGCCCGAATCGCCGAGGCGAAGGCGTCAGCCAGCCTTCTCACCCAGTTCGTGCAGTCAACGCCCCCGGTGGAGATCCTGGACAACGAACTCATTAAGGAGTTCTGCGGCCGTTGCCGGAATGCGTCGCGCGCCGTGCAGGATTACATCCACAATTCCAACCCACCCCCCGACGAGGACACCCTGGCGACCCTGATCGAGACAAACGACGAGTTGTCGGTGGCCCTCTCCAAGCACCAGCGAGCTATTCTACAGGCACGCAAGGCGCTAGGCCAGTCCGGGAGCCAGTCTCCCGCCTCATCCAATGCTGCCAGCGGTGCCTCGGGTGCCTCTCGACCGGTCCCCGCACCGCCTGCTCCGCCTCGCGAATTGAGCAGCATCCCTGCCCTCCAGCCGGTGCCGGCTTCGCAGGGACCAGCAACGTATGAGCCACCTGCGCACAGTCCGCCGGCCTCGTATAGACCGGTCTCGCCGGAGCCAACTGCGCACCCACTGGATTCGCCGGTGTCATCGCATGGTCAAACTTCGTTCGGTGTGGTCCCAGCGCCGGTGGGCACAGGTGCCACGGGCGCTGGCCCGAATCGGTACGAATATCGGTCGGAGGATTTCCAAGTGCAAAATCCATTCGCCGATAGCTACAGTACTAATGCAGGTCCGCCAGGTGCTGCAGGGAACCCACCAGCGGATTGGACAGCGCCTGCACCTGGGTCGTGGAACAGCGCGCATCCACCGACGCAACGCACGACATGAGCTGCAGGGATGATGTACATGTCAGCAGCAACGGTTTTCTTGTTTCTTTCTGCCATTTTTGCTGCTATATTCTTTTTTTTGCTTGCCGTATGTCTTCATGTGATGATCGATGTTATTTTACGATTTGTGTAATTATCTTGATGTTTTGTCGTTTGGTTCAAGTGATACCTTCTTCCAGTTCAGCGTTAACTGCTCGAGCAATACCCTGGTTCTCATTTAACTTTATTCCTCCTTGATACGCTCATATCCGACCCCGGCAATCTAGCTCCTCTCTAGTCCTTCCGGCAGTTTACATCACCGACAACCGAATTGTCTAATTATCCGACGTGATAAGGGGATTATTGGACGTCTGCGAAGGGAGCTTGGACTTGACAGCAAGAGTACCATTCCTATTCGGAGACGGACCACAGATAGGAGCTGCGGTTAGGGTCAAATTTGACCCACAGTATTGGCACTCGTGGTTTCAGCCTGTCCGACACTTAATGAAGTTGAAACGGCGATGGTGCCAAGCATCCCATCGGAGCCTAAGCTCACATACTGTTTCACCCTAAGCATCGTGAAACTTGCCGGCGCTTCTTTTTCGCATGTCAGTAGCAACGTCTTCTGGGCCGAAGGTATCATGCCGATGGAGTGTCTACGGTTTCGCTCTATTGAAACCATGCTAGAACGGTCGAGCCAGTCCGATTATCATCCCGAAGGGAACGAGCCCCGGTTAAATAAAACACCCTAAACAGTCGGATGGGTCGTTGGAAAGTATATAGAGGGAGAGGCAGAACCTCGATATCTTGTTTCCTCAGCAGCAAGCTTGATCAACTTTTCTTACCTTCTCTTTTTGCACATTCATTTCACATTCGGTCTGTGACCGATTACTATATTCCAATTCCATTCATTTGACTCGTGGTATACTGGTATACCTCGTCCTTTCTCTACCATCTTTTCTCTCTCTCGCATCTTTCTTCCTCCACCATCCAAGATGAAGCACACCATCTCCCTTCTCGCCCTTATCGGCTTGGCCCACGGCCACGGCTTCGTCACGAGCCCCAAGCCCCGGATGCCCGGTTCCGCCATGGAAGCCGCCTGCGGCCAGCAGGTCGTCACCAACCAAAAGGCCGACAACTACGGCAACGTACAGGGCGAGCTCCAGGTCACCAGCGGACAGGGCGACTTCAGCGCCGAGAAGTGCAACATCTTCCTCTGCAAGGGCTACAAGTTCGAGGACAACAAGGACAACATCTACTCGTACAGCGCGGGACAGAAGATCGACTTCAAGGTCGATGTCCGCGCGCCCCACACCGGAGTGGCCAACGTCTCTGTCGTCGACACAGCCTCCAACTCCATCATCGGCAAGCCCCTCAAGTCGTGGGAGAAGTACGCGTCGACGGAGACCGGCGTGGCCGACAGCGACAAGGAGTTCAGCGTCACCCTCCCCGATAACCTGAGCCAGTGCTCCGAGGCGGGCGCCTGCGTGCTGCAGTGGTACTGGTTTGCCGAGTCGATCGACCAGACCTATGAATCGTGTATCGACTTTACGGTCGATGGATCGGGTTCTGGCACCGGCCCCTCCGACCCCAGCCCGACCACCAGCAGCGTCCCCACGACGACTGCTGCCCCGACCCAATCCGCTCCGGCGCCGCCTACCATCCCAACTACGCTCTCTACCATCGCCAAGCCCGCGCCCACGGGACTCCCCCAGATTAACCCCGGCATGCCCACGGATGCAAGTGCCGAGGAGAAGTTGGAATGGGTCAGCGGGGTGCTCAAGTCGCTGCTTGGGTATTTCCAGTAAATCTCCGGTGGGCGTTTGGAGGATAGGGTGTTTGGTTTCAATATAGCTTGGGTGGAATAGAAGAATGCTTTTCCTGCTGCCTAGAGTGGACTCCATGTAGATCCTGCTGTAACTAGTGTACTCCATAGAATGATCAGATAAGAGATTGGTCATCGTGCCAAGGATTGTCACCGCCTCCGGCAGGCTTGGCAATCTGCAATGTGATCTTATCCGTCCGCTCCTCTTCTTGCATTCTTCATCTGACCTGTCCCCCCTTTCATCGAGAAACCCCCTTGCATCGTCAATCCCATCGAGAGGTCTCCTCTCCACGCCAGCCCATCATGGAAGACAGTCATTTCCGTCACAGTGCCTCGCACCATCCTTCTCCCTTCAACCGCCCAACTCAGCTGGCAATGCTCTCCTATGATGAAGCCGCCTCGACGGCCTTGGAGCCGCAGACGACGCAGCACCGATCGAGCAGCACCACCGACGAAGAAGGTCAACCCCCGCCGCGATACACCCGCGAGAATGACCCATTCCAGCTCGCCTCAAAGCTCAAGAGCCCCGAAGAGATTCGCCAGATGCAGCCGCAGGGCCACCACGCCGCGGCCAACACGTCCCGCAAGCGCGACCGTCGATGCACCACCAGGAACCCGAGGACCGTGCTCGCCGACGCCATCACCTCCAAACAATTGCAGGGATTCTACGAGGCGCAAAACGAGAACATCAAGCTGATGCTGAAGCCGGTGGAGGAGCACGTCCGGGCCGCGCGCGAGGTCAACGCCAACAACCAGCTGAAGTACAAGATCGCCGTCTACGGCTCCTTCGCGGCCAACATCGTGCTGTCGGTGCTGCAACTTTACGGGGCGATTGCATCGGGCTCGCTGTCGCTGTTCACGACGATGGCGGATGCCGTCTTCGACCCCTTGTCCAACCTCACGCTGCTGCTGTGCAACAAGGCCGTGAACCGCGTGGACCCGCGCAAGTTCCCCGCCGGCAAGGCGCGCATTGAGACGGCAGGCAACATCTGCTTCTGCTTCCTGATGACGGCCGTCTCGTTCATCCTGATCGCCTTCTCGGCGCGCGAGTTGTCCGTGGGCTCCGACAACGAGACGGGCGAGTTCCACCTGCCGTCCGTGATCGCCGTCGCGGTGGCCTTCTGCACCAAGTTCGTGCTGTTCGCTTACTGCTTTGCGCTGCGTCACCAGGTGTCGCAGATCCGTATTCTGTGGGAAGACCACCGCAACGACCTGCTCATCAACGGGTTTGGTATCTTGACGTCTGTGGGCGGGAGCAAGCTGCGTTGGTGGATCGATCCGATGGGCGCGATCATCCTATCGGTGCTGATCAGCGCGCTGTGGCTGCACACGGCGTACCATGAGTTCCAGCTTCTGATTGGCGTGACGGCTGATACGAAGATGCAGCAGCTGATCACCTATATCTGTATGTTTTTATCTATTTCAATTTCCTCGTCCCGTTGAAAATACTGACAATCACAGCAATGACCCACTCCCCCCTCATCACCGCCATCGACACCGTTCGCGCGTACACGTCCGGCCCACGACTTCTCGTAGAGGTAGACATCGTCATGGACGCCAACGACAGCCTGCGCGGGACGCACGACGTGGCGGAGGAGCTGCAGATCAAGCTCGAGTCGCTTCCGGACGTGGAGCGGGCCTACGTGCACGTGGACTACGAAACGACGCACAAGCCGGAGCATTTTCTCAAGAAGGAGCTGTAGAATCCTTCTACGTGTGGACTTACGATCAATATACGATGTACAAATAGACTTAATTAAATCTTTACTCCTACTCAATCAGGAACCGCAAGTCTGGACAAGTGACAGGCAGGCTAGACCGCAAACGGCGATCGGCCCGATCGGGACCCTCTCCGATTTGCGGAGTCAGAGTTTTTGCAGCCACGTGCCGGGATGATATCCAGGATCATTCTTGGCTATCTATCTATATCGATAAGTCTGGCTTGTCGATCGTTGGGGTTTTCTGTGTTCTTAGAGGTTTGCTGGGGAGACTTAACTTCAGTGAAGAAGTCATACTGGGAAGAAGACGAAAAAAAATTAAGAGGGGAAGAACTTCCACCCCACAATGCAAACCCCAGACGAGAAACCCTACCCCGATGAAAAGGCCGTGGGCATTGCCCAGCGGGACCATGATGGGGACGATGACTTTCCAGCAAAGGCTCTCGAGCCATTCGGTAATGAAGACACGGCGGAGGTGAAGTACCGTACCATGAAGTGGTGGTGAGTTTCATTCTTCGTGGAGTCCAACCCCGGATTCTATCACCTCTTTCCTGACAGAGCATACGCTGATCATTGACCAATCAGGCACTGTGGCATGCGTGAGTCTCTCATCTTCCTTCATAGTTAGGGCCATGATTCATTGGGTGTAGTCATGATCGCCGAGAACGTCTCCATCGGGATCCTCTCGCTCCCGTCCGCCGTAGCAACGCTTGGAATGGGACCGTATGTACCCCAAACGCAGTATCTCAATCATCACTGACCACGCACAGAGCGGCCGTCATGATCGTGTTCATATCCGCCCTGTCCTGGTATACAGGGTACGTCATTGGACAGTTCAAGCTGAAACACCCAGAGATCCACAGCATGGGCGACGCCGGCGAACTCCTGATGGGCCGGTTCGGCCGCGAGCTGCTAGGTCTCGGCCAGCTGCTGCTGTTGATATTCCTCATGGCGAGCAACATCTTGATGTTCAGCATCTTGATGAACGTGCTCACTGACCATGGGACCTGCTCACTGGTGTTTGGTGTTGTCGGACTGGTCATTTGCTTCCTGGGCGCTTTGCCACGCACTATGGACAAGGTGTACTGGATGTCTTGCGCCTGTAAGTCGCCCTTCTTTCAACCATTGTACCCTTCACTAATCGCCAGCAGCATTCGCCAGCATCTTCGTGGCAACAGTCATAACGATGGTCGCCATGGGCGTGGAAAGCAAAGGACCCATCCACCTCGAATCGACCACAGAAGTGAGCTTCCGGGACGGGTTCCTCGCGGTCACCAACATCATCTTTGCATACCGTACGTTATCATCAAAAAGAGTGAGGGAAATGCAAGAAACTAACAAGATAGTCGCCCACGTTGCCTACTTCGGCTTCATGTCGGAAACCGAAGACCCGCGGACTTTCCCCAAGTCGCTGGCTATGCTTCAGATCGTCGACACCGTGCTGTATCTCGTCTCCGCGCTGATCATCTACCGCTTTGCTGGGCCAGACGTCGAGTCTCCGGCTATTCTGTCCTTGCATCCGTTGATGGGGAAGATTGCGTGGGGAATCGCCATTCCTACTGTGGGTTTTTTTACCCTTCGATCTCATCTACCTTGATCTGGTGTATGTGGCATATACTGATATCCACCAGGCCACGCTCTCCGGCGTCGTCCTCGGCCACGTCGCCTGCAAATACATCTACGTGCGGATCTTCCGCGGCTCGGACATGATGCACCGCCGCAGTTTCCTATCGATCGGGTCGTGGGTAGCCATCTGCTTGTTCGTGTGGGTTCTCTCGTGGGTCGTCGCCGAGTCGATTCCCGTGTTCAACAATCTGCTCAGTTTGATTGTATGTCTCCCTTCCGTGGTACTACAGGGACGTGTAGAATGGCGGCTAACTTGGCAACAGAGTGCGCTTTTCGGGAGTTGGTTCAGCTGTAGGTCTCTTCTATCCATTGCGGTTTCAAGAAGAAAAAAAGGTGATAAGTTACTGATGATGATGAAAACATAGTTGGCCTCCCGGCTGTATTCTGGCTGCACATGAATCGCGGCCGGTACTTCCAGACGACAGCCAAGGCTTGTTTGACGGTGGTTAATGTGTTGATTTTGGGGATTGCGTGTGCTATCGTATGTTTTATCCCTTTCCTTTCTTTTCATTCCCTTTTCTTTCCTTTATCTATGCCCTGCTGTGTTTTGGTACTCTGCTAATACATGACAGTGCGGTCTGGGACTGTACGTATCTGGCGTTGCTATCCACGAAGACTCTTCGAGTAGCAGCTGGTCGTGCGCGAATAACGTGTGAGTTTTATATTCAAAGACACGCCAGTATGTGGTTATTGTATAATATGATATAGTGGGCAAGAGGATATCATGGATAGTATATAGATAGATAGGTAGGTAGATAGATAGTATATAGGTATCATTGGTACATACTGCAAGAGTATATACACTATTCACCATCAATCCTATAGAGTAAAGTTAGCAATAGTCTTTCTACCAGGGGACACCATGCCCATTCAACACTCCAACATCCAACAAAAAGAAAGGAAAGAAAAAAGGGCCGCACCAACCAAAAGTATAAGATAGAAAAAAAAAAAAAAAAGATCAAATCAAGCATCCTCATTCGGCAACAAATCCCCCACAAGCGGCAACCCATTCAAAAAGCGCTTCTCGGCAGCCTGCTCAGTCTCAATCTCCCGCTTATGCGCGACCTCAATGCCCACCAGGCCGGTGACGGCGTTGAGGCCCTCCTTGACGGTGCCTTTCAGGTCGAGCGGGTCGACGGGGTCGTTGCGTTTGGATGATGATGATGATGGGGGTGTGGGGGCCGCTGCGGTGAGGAGGGCGAGGGTGGATGTTAGGAGGAGGGGGAGGTGCATTTTGTATTTTATATATGGTATATAATATATGATGTGGATATTGGGTGGTGTGTGTGAGTTTGATGATTGAGTGATTGAGGATGTTGTGTTGGCACTGTAGATAATTGATAGTAGATAGATAGAAGGTGAACAACCAAAAGAACAAGAAAAGAAGATGAAAAGAAGACTACTTATACTTCAACAAACCCCATTCAACTCCGTTCAGCTCAAAAGATAGATAGAAAATAAAAGAACAACGCAATTCCACCCTCAGGTCATCTCATCGCTGATCGACCTCGCTTGTCCCTCTCCCTCCGTCAGTCACGAACATGATTGACTCTACATACTACTAACTAACTAACCACCCAACTAACCAACTACCAATGAACTACATGATCAACACGAACTACCTAGTAGTACCTACTCTTACCAACCCACCGGATCAACAACCCAGTACCCAGTACCCTGTACTCCCCCTACACGTGGAACGAATCAAGTCCAAAAGAAGACGGGAGATAGGGCAAGTAGAGCAATACCACAGCTCAAAGACCCCATCCCCATCCAATTACATCGCCACCAACTACAGGAACACGGTGGGAGCTGCACTGACGTGATGGTCACTCAGTAGGATACAGAACTATACGGTCGGCTAGTGGCGTAGATCTATTCGGAAAGGGAAAGGAAGTGCCGTCTCGCAATGGACGTGCAGAATGGCGAGCACGGGCTGTCTGGACTGTTTGGCGGTGGTGTCATTTTGCGTGGGTATGGTTCTACCCCACCTTAGGGAAATAAAGGGAAATAATTAGGGAGATGATTAGGGGATGAGAACGGGGATAATGGGAATCAAGAAGGAATAGATAAATTCAAAGAAACCATCTATATTAACGTGGTATCCACAAGAAAAAAAAACAAGAAGGAAAGAAAAAACAAGAAAGAAAAAAAAAAATCAAGCTATCCTAACCCCACGACTCAGACGTCACGACTGCTTAAACAAGGCAATCGTCGAGCAGAAATTACTCGTGTTGTCCTTCTCCGGCACCAGCGACTTCCCATCCGACGAGGTGATCATGTTGACGCTGGCCTTCGTGCTCAGCCCGTAGATATGCACGTCCGAGCAGTCCACCTCCACGATGTTCTCCTGGCACGTCTCGCTCTTCAGACACGACTGCCCGTAGTTCTCGAAGAAGCTGTACAGGCCCGCGCCGTACACGTACAGGTCCGACGTGTTGATCACGCGCAGGCCCCACGCCTTGCGGCAGCCTGCCGTCTTGCAGTTCGCGAAGTCGGGGTCGTTCCACTTCGGCTGCGGCGTGAAGGGGGTGAGCGCGTCCGGGTTGGCCTGGTAGTAGGGCGTCTCGGACTGGATCAGGCCCATGAAGACGTTCTTCGCGTTGGCGACCTGGTAGTTGTAAAGCTGGTTGTGCTCCGAGGCCGTACCGTACAGCCACACGGGGCCCTGGCTTTCGATGAGCACGCCGCGCCCGTTGTAGATGTTGATCTGGTTGTGGTCGGGCAGGTCCAGCTCGTGGTCCGCCGTCCAGTACCAGGCGTTCTCGATGTAGGCGGTGGCCTTCTCGGTGAGGCGGAAGAGCATGAAGGCGCCGACGCACGCCGGGTCCGGCTTCGTCGTTTGCTTCGGCGTCTTGGAGCAAGTGTCGCTCTGCAGCTCCGTGCCGGCGGACCCGCCCACGCGGAAGTGCGTGTCCCACATGGC
Source organism: Aspergillus taichungensis (assembly GCA_002850765.1). Lineage (NCBI taxonomy): Eukaryota > Fungi > Ascomycota > Eurotiomycetes > Eurotiales > Aspergillaceae > Aspergillus > Aspergillus taichungensis. Next base: position 250,618 of record KZ559504.1, on the reverse strand, counting down.
GGCGGAACCTTGCTTCGCCTCGGCCACGTTCCACTCCATGAGGATGGCGCCGGGCGCGGGGCCCTTGGTTTGCAGGGCGAGGTCGCTGATCTCGACGGACCCGACGTCGCCGACCTGGCCGACTTGCAGCATGGGGATTGGATTCTTCTCGTCGCCGAACTTCTTGCCGTGGGCCATGAGCAGCGGCCAGATCTCGCCCGTGATCTTGATGTTCTTGGGCACGCGGACCGTGTCGGTGATGACGTAGGCGCCGTGGTCGAAGTACACGATCTGGTCGGGCTTCGCGCTGTCGAGCACCTTCTGGATGGCGGCCGTGTCGTCCGACCGGCCGTCACCCTTGGCGCCGCCGGACTTGACGCTCAGGAAGGAGGAAGCGGCATACTCCTCGTACATGGGCTTGGAGCGCTCAAACACCTTGCCACCTGCCAGCAAGGGCTTGGGCTTGGTCTGCCCCGGGAGAATCGTCTGCAGTCGGGTCTTGGTGACGGTCTTGGGGGAGCAGGTCTTGGAGCCATGCGGCGGCTTGGCCGGTCCGTTCACCACCGAGGTCGACGGGGTACCCTCCATAGGAGGCTGGGCGGTAGATTGGGACGTTGGCTTGCCGGTGGGGTGAGGGGGCTGCTGCTCCGAGGGCTTCACGGCAGTCGGGTGCTGAGCGGGGGGAGAAGGTTCAACGGGGGAAGGTTCGACAGAAGAGGGCCCAACGGGAGCAGGCTCAGCGGGGGTCTGGTGAGTGGGCTTCGGCGCAGGGGGGTGGAACCCAGGAACATGAGGCGCCTTGGTATCGGCGGGAGGCTCCGCCGTTGCCTTGCCTGTGGTGTCCGACGGATTCGGGGCAAAGCCCGGCGCGGAGAGAGTGCCAACCGTAGGGTAAATGACCGACATGCCGGGGACCGGTGGCATATTGCTATTCGCAGTTCCGTGGTGCTTCTCAGCGGTGGACGACGGCTCCGCGTTCGACGGCAGGGCAGTGAGAGTGGGTGCATGGTGTTCCGCCGAGCAGGCCATGATGGTCTCGGTCACGGTCTCGACGACCACCTCTACTTCTTGATCGGTGTTCTCCTCCTGCAGCTCGCGCTTGTTCACGCCGGATGGCAGGTAGCTGTTGCCCTGAACCCAGTGGGACACGACCTGGCCGCCCTCGAGAACGGGCTTGCCGTCCGCACCGGCGACGGCGACCTTGGAGCCGCCAAAGTCCACGTTATCCAGAATCAGCACGCCGCCACCGACGGGGATGCTGTCCTTGGTGAAGGCCGTGACGACACCGGTGGGGGTGTTGGTGAGCTTGCTGTCCAGGACCAGGACGGAGCCCACGGTCTGGTTCTGCGGCGAGTTGGACATGTTCAAGCCGGTCTGGCAGTTGTTGATGGACAGGGACTTGAAGGTCCAGGCCCAATTCCAGTTCATGAAAACAGCGGTGTTGCAGTCGTTGAAGACCAGGTTGCGCGTGGTGAACTGCTGGTTCCCCAGGAACATACCGTAGTTACCGCCGTTGAAGGTCAGATCGGACATGAAGCCGCCCGATCCGTTGTCCATGAAGATACCCTGCTGCTTGTTGGCGTCGCCGCCGCCCTTGACCATCTCAAAGCGGATGTTCTGCAGGCTGGTGGCCTGGCCGACCTGCCAGTGGATCCCTGCCCCCGAGCCCTGGGGCATGTCCGTCAGGTCGATGACGAAGTTGCGGATGGCACGGAAGAAGTTGTTCTGGTTGGTGTACCAGTTGGACCCGTCATCCTCGTAGGGGTCGGCATCGATAACCGCCATGCCGGCAAAGTTCTTGGTGGCCTTGATGACGGGCAAGTTGGTCGCATCGCCCACCATCTGGGTGTAGTAATACTGGACGATGGGCTTGGAGACCCGGTAGGTTCCCGGGGGGAAGAACACCAGTGCCGGCGTCACGGTGGCCGAGTCGCATCCTTTTCCGCAGCGGTTCCCGGACGAGATGGCCTTGTTGATGGCCGCCGTATCATCCGTCACACCATCACCTATGTCCCGTTAGTTGATCTCGTCCTTCCCACTCCGCCGTGTATTCTTACCCTTTGCCCCAAATTCCTTCACGTTCCTGTAGACCTGATAGTCGGTGCCGTTGCCAAACGCCACGGCCCCCTGGCGTTTGATGTTCCCCACCCAGTAGTCGCCCGCCGTGGGAGCGACATCCAATCTGGCCTCCACCTGCAGGTCCTGGGGTGTCGGCACGGCATTTACCAGGCCCAAGAGCACGAAACACTGCACCCACAGCAGCATGGTTTTGATTGAGAAAGATGCCATCGTCGAGACGGCAGAAAGATCACTGAACCAGCAGTGAAGAAATCAACAAAAGACGTAGTATAAGTACTGTGAACCGTCCACAAAGTTCAGCAACCAGCACTGAAGCAAAACCCCGTCGGCTGATCTCGTCACCCGACCTAAAAGGGTCACGATGAATATAAAGAGCGTCGAGACCGGACGAGGGCGAAAAATGGAAGAATGAAGGATGAAGGAAACCAAGAAAGAATGAACGACCGCACGACCACCAAAGAAAACAGACAACAGACAAAAGAGAACGAGGGAAGAAAAATCAAAGAAACACAGACAGAAACAATGAAGAGAACAAGCGCCCAAGATATAAGAAATCGAATATTAAGGTGGATGAAACAAATTACTCCGATGTCACTCGGTGCAGAACTGTAGTATCCCGTATCGTATCGTTTGGTACGGTTTTGTTGTGAAATTCCCTGTTCGGGCCGGGTTTGTTACAGCCTCCCCCAATCAGCGGCCTGGATCGCCAGGCACCGTCGACGGCGTGAAACGACTGCCGACAAAGATGAAACAACTGCGACTGTTAATCCACCGTCCGTCTCTCTGCTTGGACCATTGCTCCCTCCCCACTGACTTACCGAAACTCCTGAACAGGATGGACCTTTAAGTTGCGGAGATTAGCCGCCAAAGGAAACCGAAACACTCCAATGAGATACCCAAGTCGAGTCGAGAGGAAATGACAGAGGGGGGAGAGGGAACGAGAAAGAGAGAACGAAAGAGAGAGAGATCAATAACGCATTTCGACAGGGAATCGGATCGAGTGCTTCTTTATACAAACCCCCCGGATTCCTCGATTTCTATCTCCCCATATCGCGTCAGGCACTTCTCGGAATTAGCACAAACAAACACTTCCCTCGGGCTGGCGTGTCCATTCCCGACCGAACTCTTCTTCCAAGGAATGGATGGCATGGCCCTCTCGCTCTCCCACAACCAGAGCGCCCGACGCGTGCTCTGTTGTGATGGTGGGACATTCCGGACGGGCTCCAGTCTGGGCAGTAATGTCAATCCTCCATCGCATCGACGAGGGGAGTCCCACTTTTCCATCCTCATCTCCTGCCTATTTTTGTTGCCTCCCCCTCAGGGAACCCAGGACTAGGACATTCAGGACCCACTGCTGAATCCAGGGGTCGTGAAGAGGACGGTACCGAGCCGGTCGGTTGTTTGATCACCGGGATATCATAATTATCTGGGACGTATCATCAAGACTATTTTTTAGTTTGAAGCTCACTTGCTGGACTGGTATAGCGGTAGCCAATAAACCTAGTACGAGGTCCTATAATTATAGACTACTAGTACGAATACCATACCATACATACCATACCCAGCAGCCAAGCTTTCAGGATTGCCTCTCATCTCATCCTCTAACCCAGTCCATCCTCCTCAATAACCCTAATTGAGAACCTCGAGATCAGGGCAGAGACCAGATGATCCTCCCAGCTGACGATCCCAGTCAGGCCCAGAATCCAATCCCATAGTGCGCCGCCACGGCAGTCAGCCGGTGTGACTAACGACGCCCACTTTCCTGCATTCCGGCGGTATCCCTGCATTACTCCTCCTATCGGGCTATCGATTCCACGACCTGTCTTGGCGACTAGTCTAGATGGGAAGGAAGCTGAGGAGCTGGAAACCTGGATAGCGAGTACTTGATGCTGAGGGACCGAGAATGGAAGGTCTCACGAAAGAACTTGGCCGGTGCGAAGTACTCGCTGGAGGCAGCCTGGGCTGTGAATGCGATTGTGTCTGGGCGGGGTTTGAGTTGCTGGCTGATGATGCCCCCGAGATGACCCTGCATGAGGATCGTTTGGGTTATCCACGGGTGGGTAGCGTGTGATCGATTTCCTTGGGGGGGTACCTTAGGACGGCGAGTATTAGGTTTACTTGAAGGTTTAATGTGGTTGAGTGATTAAAGTGTATCTTGATATGGTTTGGTGGCGTTTTCCATGTGCGTGTATCCACTGTACGACAATTGAAGTCAATGTGGCCTGCATATAACCTGGTACAGCAGTCTAATCTGTTTCAATCTATTGCTTTCTATTCTGCAGCGGAATACGGAGTATCTATGGAATTAGAGAAAGGACAATAGTGATAAAACGCTCAGATCAATTGTTCCTGTTACCACTGTTGTGGGTCTGCAATATATTTTCAACTCCGCTGAGGATAAACTACAATATAGAGCAATATAATGCAAACAGAAAGATAGATAAACCCTTTCTCCAATAAGATAATCTAGTCTATCAGTATCTATTCCAACTCGGTACTCGTTACTATATACATACCAATGTATACTAGATGGAAATATACCAAAAATCCATACAACTCACACCAACGCACATCTCACAGCCCCAGCCAACCTCTTCACCCCCTCCACCAGCTTCCCCTCCTCCTCCCAAGCAAAACACACCCTCATTCCCCGTTCAAACCCACTATTCTCAGCCGCCGAATCCCCACGCACCGCAAAGAGCGCCCCCACGCCAACAAGCACCCCAAACTGCCCCAGCGGAAGTTCACTCGCGCGCAGTGGCTCCGGCAGCCGCACCCACACGTAGTACCCCCCAACGGGGCCACCCGCGTCGGAATCCAGCCCCGGCAGCGTAGCCCCAAGCGGGACAAGATGCTCGCGCAAGGCGTCCACCACCAAACGGTACCTTCTCGCGTACGCGGGCCGCAGGACATCCGCCACGAACGTGTGGATCGTCCGCTGCGGGAACAGCTGCGCGATGATGGCGGCACTTGCTTGCGACGGGGCGCCACCCGAGCGGCTTGTTCCGCTTTTGAGGCTTAGTTTATTCGTCGATAAGATTGATGGTGTTGGGGGAAGGGGTCATACGCTTGAGATAAACCGTACGCCAGCTGCGCCGTCCCCTCCGCCCATCCTGTGCGGAGGCCCGGGCCAATCACCTTGCTGAAGCTGCCGTTACTTACTACGTTGCCAAAGGGCGTGGACGGCCCGCCGTCCAGGAACCGGTCGACGTCGACGAGTCGCGGCTGGGGCGCGGTGGCGCTGGGGTGGAGAGGCGCGCGGGGGTCCGCGCTCCACTGGAGGAAGTCGTAGACGTCGTCGCAGACGATCAGGGCGTCGAAATCGCGTGCCAGACGGACGAGGTTCTCGCGCTCGGAGAGCGGCATCGTCCGGCCCGTGGGGTTGGAGAAGGTCGGGACGAGGTAGATGATGTGCTTGTAGATGTGGGCCCAGGGACGGGGGGGCTTGTGTGTCTTTTCCGGGGAAAGCAACACAACAGAGGGGACAGAACGAGTTAGTTTACGGTATAGTGGGTGGGAATTGATCGCACGGAGTGATATACCGGAGTGCAGTTACTGTCAGCGGCGGCCTTCTTCTCCGCGATGGTCAGTTCCCGACGCAGGAAGTCGATGTCCACGCCGCGGCTATCGTCCTGTGGGACGGCTCTCAGGCGGCCGGCGAAGCCTGCATCTTCGAACATGCCACAGGCGAGGAAGTAGGTGGGTGCCACCATCCAGACATTGCGCGTGTACACGGGGTCGGTGAACACCTGCAGGATGCAGCCGAGGTTCTGGCTGGCGCCGCCGCTTATGGTGATGCGATCTACAGAGACGGGCTCGCGAGGCTGATAGAATTCTGTCATCCACTGGGCGATATGCTCGCGCAGTGGCCGGTAGCCCTCGTCGGGGCCATAGAGCAGGGCGGGTGTGCTGATGGACGGGTCCGTGAGTGCTTTTGTAGCGGCGTCGGTGAGGGCGGCGGTGGGTAATAGTCCCGGATTAGGATGCCCCCGGGATAGGTTGATTGGTTCTTGACTCTGGTCGTCGGAGCCCATTTTTTCTTCTTGCAGGATTCTTGTATTTATTCTGTCGAGTGGGTTTGGAGATGAACGGAGGTTACCGGAGGGCTAGTGCGATCCCTCATACTAGATGCGGAAGAGTAACATCAAAGCCATTGGTTAATAAGACAAATTGAAATGCAAGTATTTCAACAGTTCGTCTGGGTGGCGCAACTGGTTAGCGCGTTCGACTGTTAAATCAACGGTTTATCGAGAGGTTGTGAGTTCGAGCCTCACCCTGGACGTTTCTTTTTGTTTTTAATTTTTTATTTCTTCATCGCTGTTCCGTGGCGGTATCCACTTTTTGGCTTCATTATGACAGGTAGCAGCAGATGATGGTTGGGTACGCTCGGTTTGAACTATTCAATGGAGTAACAAGTACAGATGGACATAGACTTCCTCGTCTGAGTACGAAATTTTCTATTAAGTCCATACCATGTCTGAGAATGTCTATTGTTTTTGAGGGGAGACCAATCTTGTGTCCTGTTGCTATATATATTCTTCAGGTACTAGCTAAACCCGACACGGATATTCAGGTTCCTAACAAGCCTTTGGTTCATATCTGTTTGCTGGTACAGAAGTCACGTCTAGATGATTACGAGATTTGATCTGGGCAGCTAATCACTTTTAGCCAGTCTGATGTATGGGTTGAAAGATTGTCAACTCCAGCCTTCCCTCAGAGGAGCACCGCAGACTCCGTACTATCCGATAGGTCACACCGACGCCTGGCGCAGCACTGTACCTCGTAACTACCCTCATTCTACATGCATTAGTATGTATGATTACTGGCACTTGAACATGCGATCTATGTGATTTGGTAAAAGGAAGTAGTAGCTGCTGTAGGTTATCCAGGTGCAGACTACAAGGCAGTGAATACGGTTATATGAAAGTGCACGAGTTCGGAAGGGAGTGTAGTGAAATCATAAAGTGGATGGGAACATGGTAGAGATCAATCACTTGATATATATCCCATTGAAAAAGATCATACTATTGCTTGCCCTGATGGATAAGGAGTAGAATTGAAGAAGAGTACATGATTCTTCCTGACCTAGCTCACATATAGTGGGAAGGTTTAACATTCCTCAACAATAGCATTCCTACCAGAGTATCCTTGCTTTATTTCAATCCGGTCTATCGGACGGGTGAAATCAACAATCATACTAGCTTTGCTTTCCAGAAGAGAATTGCATGTAAAATTGTGGTTCGTCTCAAGGAGAAGACTTCTACCAAGGACACATCCGCTTTGGCCATGTTAATGTACAGAGTATCTTGTCCCTCCATGAAGGGTAGTAAGTTAGCAAAAGCTTCAGTTCGAAATCTCTATCCTGCCCGGTCAAAAACAATCACAGTTCGTCTGGGTGGCGCAACTGGTTAGCGCGTTCGACTGTTAAATCAACAGTGTATCGAGAGGTTGTGAGTTCGAGCCTCACCCTGGACGTTTATTTTTTCTTTTTTGTCTTCCGAAATATGCTTGCGCGGGTCCTTGATCGGCGGTTTCTTTTTTTGTCAATCGATATGTGATATCAACTTCGTGGAGGTCGGGATTTAGTATTCTCTTCATCTAATGCCGAGCCATGAAACAAGTCGGGGCGTGGTTGTTGTAGCCAGCCTTGTTTGTCAGTGCATGGGGATGGGAGACAGGATCTTGGAGAGCATGGTTCGAATAATCTATGCCTTGGTCAGAGCGAGTAATTGCGCGCCAGAATCAAATAGTAATGTTATCGCCCTGGTGACGGAATGATCTGCCATAAGCTGTTCTTGGTTGCTCGACTTCCTCGAACCGCTGGGTGTCTCTCTTCCAACGAAGTCGACGGACTGCTGCGGAATTGATTTCCGGTGGTCGTGTAGATGCACGGTGGCCGATGTTCATGTCTGCTTCGCCAAGTATGGTCTCTAAGACGCTTTGATCAATGGCAGCTGCCGAGTTGGTTTGTGTCAAAGTTTCATTCAATGTATGCGCCCGTTCGGCTTTTTTCTTGTGTTGGCTGTAGACTCTGGGGGGTAGTCGGTTCTAGCCATGTAGCACGTCTGGGTAGAAATTATGATCATTCCGCTTGTGTGTCGAAGTGAATCGTTGGAGTGGATGTAGGGAAGTGGCGGCGTATGGAATGCTTATTTTCTGTACACCCATTGAGCGACTATAGTATAACGAGCGGGATATATATACATCTACCGCAAGGCCAACCGAACATCATTAACGTCGCTGAAAAATGTACCGAAAAATCAAAGCAAAATGTAGATTTAAAGTAGCAGGGAGCGGCCACGCAACAGGGAAGAACTTAAATAGGAGAAGCAACTGGAGACGTTGTAATGGCGTAATGGTTCCCCTATCGGTAATGAGCTAGAGCATCATGGCGCCCAAGCGCCACAACCTTTTTGATTTAAGTTGATGTATAAGCAGGTTTCCATCGTATAACGCAGCAAGAAGCCCCAAAACAACAAGTCGTCTGGGTGGCGCAACTGGTTAGCGCGTTCGACTGTTAATTCAACGGTTCATCGAGAGGTTGTGAGTTCGAGCCTCACCCTGGACGTTCTTTTTTACCTTTTTACTTTTTATTTCAATTTCTATCCTGTTCGTTATTTTGGGTTTACGTCAAAAAACATATAACGGAGTAAAATGAAGCATAAGCCGGCGCAGATACAAATTCTAGACCGTTGTTACACACATCGAGGCTGATCTCAGCCACAATGTTTGTTTGTCATGTTGTTGCCTGACTGACCCCGACCGTGGAATTGCACCATCAGACCCACCCAAACACCATCCATGTCCGAACCGTACAGCATATGATATTGGGTATAGTCGACAAGAACCTCGTCTCAGACAAAGGGTACTTTTGACAGTTCCACACGCTCGGTTCAGTAACTCGATATCAGTCAAAGCTTGTAGTGGACCACCATCGTGGACACACGAAGTGGGCCTAGTTCACTATAGCCATCACTGGCGACATCCGTTGCTATTAGGGCGACTCAGTAACAGCCCATCACATTCACCTGAGAATGCCATGCGAACAAACCGACAATCTACTCCAGAGTATATCGAAAGACATGGAGTCTAGAGGCCCTCCTCCACCCCCTCCACCCCCTCCACCCCCACCACCCCCCAAGACCCTCGCTCAAAGATTTCCCCATACGTCCTGAGACTCCGACTAGTCCCCCACACCTTTGTGGACCGTCCATCTGCCCCGACAGGCCCAGCACCGACCGGACCGTACTTTTTCTACGGCACGCTGACCGATCCCTGCCTGGTTCGCGAGCTGCTGGAATTAGACCATGAACCCGAGTTCCGACCAGCCTACATCGAGGGCTATGAGTGCAAACTATGGGGCCCATACCCCGCTCTCGTAGGCGCACCCGGTTCCACGGTGGAGGGCGCCGTCTATCAGGTCACGACAGAGAAGCATGCGGCACGGCTGGCGGCGTATGAGACAGTCAACTACCGCGCCGATCCTTGCTGTATCTATTATCGAGATGGAGAGGAGCCGGCCCAGGATACTGGGTACACGTTTATATTTGCTGGTAACAGAAAGGATGTGACAGAGGGGGTTTTTGATCTGACGATCTGGCTGGGGAGGAAGGGGAGGTCGCAGTCGTGAAAATTATGGCTGTAGATTGCGCGGGATGTCTGGGGGTTCAAGTCTGTCTCGTGATCGACAGTCTTAATTGGTTTAAACCGCAAAGATGAACTCCTGTCATAGGAACTACGCAGAATTACGAGTCAGTTCTGGCGAGGCTCAGTCAAGGAATGAATAGATATAGCCGATGCGTCGGACGGTACTCCGTACGGACCCCAACCCGCGGGCCATTGTCATTTGGGGTAGGATAGTTATTTCCACTAACGCAGACATAGTGGGCCAAGCGTTATCAGACTAAGACCTCTAACTTCCTGGACTGACCAATAACCCCTCGGCTCATTTATGAAATCACCAACAGCAAGGATAGCAGGATCAGGCTATGAAAAGGAGACGGTGCTATTAACGGCCCCAGCTGCCAGTCAGGGAGGGATGCAGACTATCGATAACGGCGACATGTGGCCCATTAAAAACGTACTGTACCCCTCATTGCAGAATTTATCATTGAAAAAGAGAAGGAAGGAGAAAAGAAGACAGAAGCCATAATCATGACATCCCCGGTATCCGATATCCTCCAGTCCATAGCCTTGGCTGGAAAGGCCTACGAGAAGAATGGGTCCGGTTCAAGGGAAGCATTGATCGAACTGGGGCGCGCCCTGGTCAGCGAGCTGGAGATTCCCAGCGAGTTTGTTCAGCGGAGCTTCTGGGCAGAGGTAAACCCAAACGATCGCATCCAAGCAATGTCCACGTTTGGGGCGACCCCCTGCTGACGATGATGGTAGCCGGCCATGTCAGCCATCGTCCGTATCGCCGTCAACGTCCAGCTCTTCCAGCACCTGAAAGACGCCGGTGATGCCGGCCTCGACGCCTCAACCCTAGCCAACAAGACCGGGGTTCACGAGCTCCTGCTCCAACGACTCATGCGACATCTCGTGACGATGCATCTGGTTACCTTCCACGGCGGCGCATTCCATGGAACCAAACTAAGCAACGGCCTCGCCGAAGAGCGATACCAGCACAGCGTCTCATTCTGCTACGATGTCTCCCGACCCGCCTTCAACAACTTCCCCGAATACTTCCAGAAAACCGAGTACCGACCGCCGGCGTTGGGCGCGCTTGACGGGCCCTTCCAAGATACCCACGGCACTGACCTTGCCTTCTTCGAATGGCTGGTCTCGACTCCCCCGCACCTCCAGCATTTCGACTCCTTTATGACTGCCTACCGCGCCGGCAAAGCCGAATGGCACGAACCCGGGTTCTACCCCGTCGCGGAGCGCCTCATCACCGGTTACCACGCCTCCCCGACCACCAGCGACGTCCTCCTCGTCGACGTCGGCGGCGGTCGCGGCCACGACGTCGCGACCTTTGCGGCTCATCACCCCTCGCACCCGGGCCGCATCATCCTCCAAGACCGCGAGCCCGTCATCGCGGGGGTTCTCGCCAGCAGCGGCGAAGAAAAGTCGCTACCCTTCGAAGCGCAAGCGCACGACTTCTTTACCCCGCAGCCAGTGCGCGGTGCGCGCGCCTACTTCCTCCACTCTATTCTCCACGACTGGGGCGACGACGAGGGGGTCCGCATCTTAGAGAATCTGGCCCCTGCGCTGGAGCGGGGCTACTCGCGGGTTCTGCTCAACGAGATCGTGCTCAGTGAGGAGAAGCCCACGCTGGCGGCGACGAGTATGGACATGATGATGTTAGCGCATTTTGCGGTCCGCGAGCGGACCGAGGCGGAGTGGAGGGGGATTTTGGAGAAGGCTGGGCTGAGGGTTGTTCAGATTTATTCTTATCCTGGGGTTGCGGAGAGTTTGATTGAGGCGGAGTTGGCTTGATCTTTTCAAGCATATGTATGGGTAGATAATGGTTAGGCTTCTTCAGTACAGTTGAAGCTTTCTATTTACCTCCGCCCGCGTGTCAGTCTGAATCGAACTCGAACAGTGACAGATGGATACCCCTGTAGAGAAAACATCCCAGGCAAAATTAAGTTCACAGCAGTGGATCCGGACGGGCCACGGTGGGTCTGAAAGTTTGGACCAGGTAGCATTCCGCCATTCCCCAAACCGGCCGGCCCCAGACTACGGAATAGATGCATACTAGATTGGAAGACAGGGCCTACTGACCAAGTCACCATCCTGCACTCCCTAGTGCAGGTAGCGGCAATCAGGAATCGAAGCGACTTGTTTTATGTACTCCCGGGCTTGAACTAGTCGGTTAGTGCCATAAGCGTGGCTTGTTATCTCGCGTTATGATTAGTTAGATCGTTGTTTTAATATAATTACTTTTGTTCGGGATTGTCTTCATTACTACCCATGCCACTACGGCTGAGATACCCTGTTCGTTGATCCCTAATAAGATTCATTGTACCGCGAAGGAATTAGCCAACGTAGGAGAACGGTAGAGACGGAGCCGATCGAACCAGCACCAGATGTTAGAATTAAACTCTGCATCTTTGATCCTTTGGTAGGAAACTCCCGGGGAAGATGATTGTATAAGTGTCAATCCTTTTCTCTTCTTTTTTTCCAATTCCTTCCAGGCCCATCGATATTCTCCCGTGTTTCGTATTAGGGCTAGTCCACGTCCACTGTCCACGTCCACGTCCACGATGGCAGCCCTCAACACCAATGTGGATTTCAGTGAGACTCGTGGACCAGCGGTCAATATCATTGGGTGGGTGTTTACCGGAGTGGCTATTGTTGCGGTTTTTCTCAGGCTCTATGCTCGGGTCGAGGTGGTGAAGAGGGTGGGATGGGATGATTTTTTTATCGTCTTCTCGTTGGTATGTCGCACTCAAAGAGATGGACAGTCAGACATAGAGAAAGAGAGGGAGAGAGAGAATAACGGATCCAGATCCTCAGCATCGTCGCCACAGCCATGGTCTCCTACTCGGTCACCCTAGGCTTCGGTCGACACACGGCCGCAGTCGTCGCCGAACATGGCATGGCACGAACCGTGAAAACCGCCAAATGGCAGATTCTGGCATTCCGTACGGCAGCATCTTTTCTCACCAGGCATAAGTTCAAACTGACTCTGCGAAAGCCTTCAACATCGGCTCCTTCAGCTTCCCCAACATCGCCATCTCCATCCTCGTCAGCAACCTCCTGGACCCCAACGTCGCCCGCAAGCGCTTCCTCTACGGTCTATCCATCGTGCAGGTCCTCTTTGCCCTAATCTCCGTCGTCATTGTCTTCCTGCAATGCAAACCGACCCAGAAGCTCTGGAACGCCGCCCTCCCCGGCAGCTGCTGGGATCCGGCCGTGTTCGACGACTTCCAGTACTGGGTGAGCGCGTACACGACGGTAACGGATATCATCCTGGCTGCCGTGCCCATCAGCGTGTTCTGGAGCCTGCAGATGGCGTACTCAAAGAAGGTGATTGTCTGCATCATGATGGGGTTGACGTTGTTATCGGCGGTGGTGACCGTCGTCAAGGCGACGTATTTGCATCTGTTTACGGATAAAGTTGATCCTCGTGGGTTTTCCCTGCATTCTGTGTATATCAAGCTAAATTAACAGCATGTAAAAATTGCTAACATGCTCGTCTGAAACAGTCTATAACCTAGTCCCGTTGGTTATCTGGGGCCTGTGAGTACCCTCCATCCATCTACCACGCAATACCTCATCTAATCCTATATTATCACAGCATCGAGCAAAACGTCGTCATCGTCGCCGCCTGCGTCCCCGCCTTCCATCCCCTCCTCCGCCGAGTCTTCAAACTACCCCACTCAACGTCAGCAAACAGCGGCAGCTCACGCCGCTCCAAAACGAAGACGCTCGCTTCAGCATCGGACCTGCCTCTCGACGACCGCCGTAAGCCGGGAGGCGGCGACACCGACAGTCTAGGAAGTCGGAAGGGGATCTGGCAGACAAGGGAAGTGAGGGTGGAAAGTGATGAGGATGAGAATGACCCGGACACGAGGAGTTTGGAACGGAGGTATCAGAGTACTGTCCCGGCGAATTTGAGGGTGAGATAGGCTCTTTTCCTTGACAGTCATTGGGATGATCCGTGCTGATGTATGCTGTTTTCTAGCTGCGATAGTGCTAGAAGTTAGCTGAGGCCATGGTATGGATATTATATTAACATCTAATATGTATATTAAGCTTTTCATCAAATCACCGAACAGTCACTCGAAATCCATTCCACCCCAGTGACAGGATGAAACCCTAACCTCCGGTCTGACTCAGCCTAAATGTTATCATGAGGAGCAGATGAACAAATAATGAATGAATTCTAATCACTGATGAAGTGGCTCATGACAAACATTTGGAAGGGGTATAAATACAGGTCTTCTTCCCGCTCTGTCTCTGTTTTGATCCCCATTTACCTACTCTTCTCCATCCGAAGATTTTGACCGACATCTAGCCTCTCATGACATCAGCAGAGTATCTCTAATTTATCTCCCTAACAACTAACCCCTCCTACTCAATGACACATATGGGTTAGTATCATGGCTTGCTAAGATGAAGCAATCGCTCCACTGACCATCTTACCAGCTACATCTACATCATCGGGTTCGGCCGCTTCCACCGCCAGTAGACTTTCGGCCCCATCGTCTCTCCCGGTCTTCATCCTCCTCAGAGGAGTCATATCGCAGTATCACTAGCGATGTCGACCCACGATACAGTCTCTACAGTTCAGAACTGCGAGCCGGAGGGCCGTACCTCTGCTCTTTACCGGCCCGGACCATGTCAATCGACCGCCACTGGTAAACATTACACTCAACTCAGGAACGAGAGCGCAGCGCTATGCAGGACGATCTCCGACCTCCTCGAGACACAAGGCATGTTGCGAGCTACCGTCGACATCACTGGGAGACAATCCAAAGTTGATCCTGAGCACCACGCTCTGCCGACGATCTTGATATTTTCAAGCAAACGAGAGCAGCCAGTTGGTCAAGATTGGCGTGCTATTTCCTGTGCTGTGGCACTCTATTTCAATCTCGCAGGCGCCCGTCTCTACACGTCTCCTTCGAATCCATCTAAACAAGCGTGACCAGCAGCCCTGGAGGGGATACTTATACCTTGATATTACCAGGAGACTTGCCATACCACCTGGGGACTACCACCAGGACACTATCACCAGGGGACTGGTAATATTCCTAAAAAACTTCTTCCTTAGCTATATATCTAGGGATCCCATATAGGACTACCTCTTGCCGAATGGACTTATACAGAGAGAAATTTCTTATCCCGAATACTCGACCTAATATATGCATACCTATAGGCTTGTTTAAAGTTGAAAACTATAGGTGTCATATGATTAGAGTCGGACCCATTGAATATTCTCAAAACTATAGTCACAAACACTTTTGTTACTATACCCAGACAAACTCTCTTCAAAGGTCAAAATTATGGGCTCATAGCAAAGATCTAAACCTGTCAAAGTGATAACATTCTTCACGAGAAAAACGTGCAATACCAAAACTTACTTGATATCAGACACTGGACATCTCTCCAGTGCTGCCGCTATGGTATTCAAAGACAACACTCCAGACGCCCTGTCACCATTCTTGTGACAATGTACTACTCTGCAGAGAGTTGGTTCCTGTCTTCCCAGGGCAAGATACAAGCCATCCTAGCTTCATTCGGGAAGATGAACACCGCTGTTGTTTTTCTGCAAGATGTGTTTAGAAAGTGGATTGATTTTTCTAGGCCGACTGAGCTGGATGACGCTGTAATCAGTGAATAGGTGATGATATCAAGGACGTCACTGGTGCGGTGGACGCTCGGTACTAGATGATTTACTAGATGGTTGCATGTTGATTCGACTGACCACCGGTTCTTTGGAATAGCTGAGCTGGCCCCATGCGAAGTGATGCTATCAAATACCTTCTCAGTGTATGAGGACTCTTCCGCTCCGGCCGCGCTTGACAGCTGTGTCAACCATGCGGGATTCCTTCTGATGCGTCCTTGTTTTCTTTCTTCTTCTTCATGGCGTCTCCTGTTGCAATCCGTTGCTAGTTGCGGGACTCTATCTTTCGAGAACAGTAGTACCAAGTAATTTGTTGAAACCGGATTCGGCTCGGACAACAGTAGGCAAGAAATAGTCATCACTCGTATTGAGCTACTTACGAAGGATATCTAACTCCATGGGGAATGGGTTCTGTCAGAGGTGGGGAACCCACACGAGCTCCTCTTTCACACACCTATCAGATCAAGACAGCCTGGTTTGCCTGGACTTCCTGCCTACTGCCTATTAATTCTTCTATACGAGCCACGGGAGAAGAAGAAGAAGTTAGCGGCGGATGCCTTGGCCATTGCCTGATCTGTTCTCTATCTGTCTTTACTTGAATTGGGTATAAAGTGAACGGCAGCTGTACTTACTTCTCAGCGCAAATCCATCGACTGTCGACCATCTACACTACATAACAGTCTGCGACATGGGTTCCAATAACACCGTGCCCGTCATCCTACGAGGATACTCCCATCCTCTAAACCACGGGGAATCCGTACGTCGCATCGTGTTCTCCCCCTCCATCGAGCCGTCCAAGCTGACGTCTGGAAGAATCTTCGTTATAGCCCCTCGAAACTGTTTCCCAATGCGCTGGATTCGCGCGACCATGAGTCGAACGCCTCGTGAGTGTACCTGAGACTGGCCGTGTCAGAAGCGAAGAATAACAGACCGCAGTCGGCTCTACGTCCAGCGAGAACTCATCATGATGGATATTATGAATCATATCTCGGAGAAGCCTATGTGGTACCAGAAGGTTGCCCCCCTACAGCCCAAACTTTTTCAAACCCGGTCTTCTGACCAAGCAAGGTATACGACGAACAAATCACATCCAAATGGCGCGACGAAATCGCGCAATCCAATCTAGACGTGACCCCCAAAATGTTCGACTGGATCGTGCAAGAAATGCAATGGAAAGCCAGCGTCTACGAAGAGCAGAAACTCCTCCAGATCTTCGACACGGGAGTCGTGCGCTCCGACACCGCCATCCCGGACGACCTGCAGCAAGCACTGCGCGACGCGGTCGCCCCGCTGGAGAACGTCCCGGAAGACAAGAAAGACTACCACCCAGGCTCAGACAACAAGGTGGTCGACCTCGTCCACCCGTCGCTCTACCCGCTCGTCTACGGGCGCACGCGCATCCTCCCAGACCGCACGCTCTCGCTCGCCGACTGCCTCGACCATGCGGGACAGGGCGAGGTCATCCCAACGCCGACTCTCGACCCCGAGATCTGGCCGTTCACGGGCCAAGTGCCCAGCAACGCCTTCAGTTTCAGATTCCAGTGGCTCCCGTGCGAGGTCCGCTTCAGCGACAGCGACGGCGGCTGCCGCATCACCTCATACATCAACAACCTCGCTCCCTTCCGGCACCGCGCGCTCTACAGCGCCATCGAGCGCGTCATCGCGCGCGCCATACCCCTCTGGGACCAGAGCCTGACCGCCGTCCGCGGGTATCGGCGGGACAGGATCCCCTACGGGAGGGTGGAGTACCTGGCGCGCGACACGCCGGAGCCCGAAGCCGAAGACGAAGAGGAGGAGGACAGCGATGAGTTCGGTGATCGCTGCTATGAGTGGTCGCATTCGCGGCCGATCAAGCTTCCCGAGCCGGAGGGGGAGTTCTGTCCGCCTGAACCGTATGAGAGTGTCCGGCTGCGGGAGCGCTTCCGCGATGAGGGACTGCAGGTTATTGTCAAGTTGGCTAATATTGAGCTTGGGCCGGAGAAGCCGGAGTATGGAGGGGGGTCGTGGCATATTGAGGGGCAGTTGGTGAGTCCTGTCTCCTTTCCTGACGAAAGAGAAAGAGGGAAAAGAAGAAAAGGAAGAGAGAGACTGACAGGTCCTATCCTAGAACGAACGCATCTGCGCAACCGCCATCTACTACTACGACAGCTCCAACATCACCCCCAGCCGGCTCTCGTTCCGACAACGCGCCGCCCAGGTCAGCGACGTCCGGTACGAGCAAGACCACCACGAGTTCCTGCACGCGGTGTACGGGTTCGGGCCCGAGGCGACCAGGGAGGGCAACCTCACGCAAGAGCTGGGCAGCGTACTCTGCCCGGCGGGCCGGCTCCTGACGTTCCCCAACACCGTGCAGCACCGGGTGGCGCCGTTCGCGCTGGCGGACCGGTCGCGACGCGGGCATCGCAAGATCCTCGCGCTGTTCCTGGTTGATCCGCTGCGACGGGTGATTTCGACAGCGCATGTGCCGCCGCAGCAGGTGGAGTGGGCGCGGGCGCGGGCGCGCGTGGTGACGGACGCGTTGCCGAGTTTGCCGGTTGAGTTGCGGGAGATGGTGATGGGGGGGTTGGTGGATGAGGAGGGGTGTATGAGTGGGGACCAGGCGAGGGAGTATCGGTTGGAGCTGATGGAGGAGAGGGGGGCGAGGGGGAAGGAGCAGAACCGGGAGTATGAGAGGGGAGAGTTTAATTTGTGTGAGCATTGATTACTTTGATGACTGGTGTAGTTGATGATCTATAAAATATACTGGACAGGATATATGATAGCTACAAATAACCAATTGATCAACATGACTTCAAAAATTTCACTGAGGATATTACTAGGATACTACTCGGATACTACCGAGAATACTACCGACACTAATCACTAAATTACACCGTACTACACTATGTCTTGAAAATTCTGTCGAATGTCTCAGTCTGTTTATATCAAGACAATAAACTGGGCAGTGGCGAATATCAACAGAGTAGGACATGTAGAGTAATATTCAACGGCATAATAACAGCTCGTCTGGGTGGCGCAACTGGTTAGCGCGTTCGACTGTTAAACCAACGGTTCATCGAGAGGTTGTGAGTTCGAGCCTCACCCTGGACGTTCATTTTTTCTTTTTTGATATATATTTACATATATTAATATAATAAATATATATTATATTCTTGATCGAACACGATACAATAACCCATAGATCTTCATCTTAATATCTTTTACCATCTACGAAGCAAGGAAAATGTATGTCGTAAGTAGGACAGCGCCTACACTCGGCTCTTTGCGCCTCGAACGGGGATATTCTCGGTACCTACAGATACATCGGTAGGCCTCCGTCAACAGACACGTCAGATGGGTCGACGCGCGGATTGCTTGATCTGATATGTTTCCTGTGTGCTATTCTCCGAGGTCGTACTGTGTGATATTATCTGATATGAAACTATAATATTGATGGGATTATGTGATATGGAGGAGGATTATAAGGGACTATTTTTAGATGTCGCCTCGTCTGGGTTTGTGTTTGTTTGGTTTGATATTATCGTTATTCTTTTCTTCTTTTCTTCTTTTCTTCTTTTTGCCTCTGAAGAGGGAAGAAAAAAAGAGACAAGTGGTGTACAAGAATCGGCCTCCGAACTAAATTGGTGCCTGGTCGGGCTGTCACGGCATGTCCGATGGGAACACGCATCTCCTGAGGACCCACGATTCTGGGTACGACAGGGATTGGATCAGGATTCTGTAAGATGGATGGATTCCGTACAGACCATGGAAAGATCCTAAGTCAGTAAATCAAAGAATAGAATCATCCTGCCCATCAGAGGCCATCAAATGAAAGGCGAGAGGATTACAGAGTCTGTACAGCCTCCTGAGTTGGCCGTACAGCCTTGTTGAGAAACAAGAAACCGCAGCAGAAACGAGACTAGAGAGTCAGGGGACCCACCGGAGGAATGGGAGGAACCAGTCAGGAGGCGAATGATGCAACCTTGTCTGGAGGAATCGATAAAAATCAAAAGTCAAATGGAGCGAGGAGAGAGTATGGATACTCTATAGTAAAAAGGAAGAAAAGAAGAAAAGAAAGAAGAAAAAGATGGACAGTTTATGAAGCATAATTCTGCCAAGATCGGATATACACTTTTCTGTACACAATTCTTTGTTTCTCTTTCTTTCTCTCCATCTATACTCATACTTCTCTTCTCTCTTCTCTTCTCACTTCTCTTTCTCGATCTATACACACTCTTCTTTCATTCTCTCATCTGATTGATTCTGTTCCTCTCGGATATCCTCGACTCAATCGAGTTATCCATGGTCGGGGATCTCGTGGCATCCACATCCATCCATCTCCACTCCATCTCCTGAGGTTCCAGTGCAGTCTCCACCAGGGGATTCCTTACTCACGGAGAACTCACTCTGAGTACTTGACTCCCTCCGTACTCTGTTGGATTGACTGGGCTTTGGTTTAACTTGACTCCTACTCTCTTCTCCCATATCTAGATCCATCTTCACCTTAAGTCTCTGTATCGTCCTCAGGATCATTATTGTGAGATCCATTCTTCGGATCCCTCCTGCCGATCCATTCCCCGACATCCACATTCCACCAACACTGTCATCATCTCTCTCTCTCTCTCTCTCTCTCTCTCTCTCTCTTGCGTTTCTCTCTCTTCTCTGTTCATGGGATTGTTTGAGATCAGGTGACAGATCTTTCTCTTTCTTTTTTCTCTCTTTTCCTCCTGATTCCAACCGTGATTTCTACAGACGGATTCGTGGATTGATTGGTTTTATTTTTATTTATTGTCCGATCTGGGTTATTTTTATCTGGGATTATCTCATTTGATTGGTTATTTTTACTTTGCTTTTATTTATTTGATTTTTCCAGGTAAGACTGAACGGACTGGACGAACTGAACGAACTGGTGGATTTTGCTTCACATTCTTCCTTACTCACTCTTTCTCCTTCTCTCTCTCACTTTCTTTCTTCCTCTCCCTCCCTCTTCTCTCTCTCTTTCTCTCTCTCTCTCTCTCTCTCTCTCTCTCTCTTCCTCCACAGCTTCATGTCTTTTTCCTTCCCCTGATTCCCTTCTTCCCGGCCTCCTTTGCCGGCTCCCTCTCTTCCTCCCTTTCTTTCCTCCGCTCTTTCTTTCTTTCTTTCTTCTCCAGTTTTTTCCTCCTCTTCTTTTTTTTTCTTCTTCTTTCTTTTCTAATTTTCCTGTCTAACAACAACAGCCGACATGCTGTCGGCCCCCGTCAAATCCGCCAAGCGGATCTCCTCCCTCTTCTCTTTGGGTTCCAATCCCAACCGTGATGATTCCGTCTCCCCCTCTTCCCCTCGTTCCCCCGTCCCGCCCACCAAATCATCACCCGATCAGTTCGCCCAAGATCAACGACGACGTCGCAGCTCCTCCCGTCCCGCCCGCCTCGCCTCCAGTTACAACCCCCAATATGATGCCGCCGAACCCATGCCCATCCGCTCCCCCGGTCCCCACGACATGCCCCTCGACGGCCCCCTGCCGTTGCCCCCCTCCCTCCTCGACGTCAACCAGGATCTCGCCGACTCGGCCCCCAACTCCCCCGATCGCCCCCAGAGCCGTGGCCGCCGGAGGAGCAGCAGCAACCGCCCCGCCAGCGCCGCGGGGCTCTTCGTCCCCGGCACCGCCCCGGACTCCCGCCCGGGCACCCCCTCCAAGCGACGCAGTTGGATCCCCGGCCGTCAGCGCGCCAGTTCCGTGGATACCCGTTCGCTGCCCGTGAGCCCCCAGCTGCCCAGTGCCTGGATCGCCGGCTTGGATCAGAAGATCCTCTACGACCTGGAACCGTTGGCCAGGGGGGAACAGGTAATTCCCCGTTCTTGAAGAAGAAAAGAAAAAAAAAAATCAAGGGAGATAGCTAAGAGGATAGGTCCCCGAACTGTGGAACGAAACCGGTGATACCTACGTCTATCTTTTCCCCCAAAATGCCGGCCGCCCCCCCTCCTTCAAACTGCACTCGACCGTCTTCGCCGAATCGCCCTCCCTCAACTTCCTCGCCCGCGGCACCGATGCCCGATCCCTCGAGCAACAGACCCGCACGCTCTCGTTCGGCAACTCCGCGGCCGGCTACGCCTCGCCGCCCCTGGGGCCCCAGGACCGCCTGGCCGACAACGACAATGACAGCTCGGGCAGTCGTCGCATGGCCTTTGACGACGACGATGGGCCCGAAGACCCCGAGCTGCACCTCTACCTCCCTATCCCCCTCAACAGCGACGTGACCAGCCCCAACGCCCGCCTCGCCCAGGACGACACCGAGACCCTCCTCCTCTTCCGCAACCTCTTCGCCTTCCTGCTGGGGCAGTCGCTCATCGCCACCCCGCGCTCCCCGTCGCTCTTCTCCATCTTCATGGACGTCGCCACCCTCCTCGCCCGCTTCGAGTTCACCAACTTCGACGGCACTAACTTCGGCGAGACCGCCACCACGAGCTTCGGCAACTACTGCGACGAGCTGCGCTTGGATGACGTCCGCAAGAGCCGCGAGAAGACCATCGAGGCCATCGTCCTGGGGGAGCGCCTGCGCTTCTTCCCCCTCTACCTCGAGGGCTTCGTGCACGGTGTGGGCAAGCTCGACGAGCTCAAGCAGCTGCGGAGCCCCAAGTACGGCCTCATCAGCCCCGTCACTCAGAAGCGTCTCGAACGCGGGTTCATCGACCTCGACACCCGCTTGCGCGTCCTCTACAGCAAGCTCGACGACTTTGATTTCCCCTCGGTCTTCTCCGGCATCGCCAACTCGGCCACCTCGATGGAGAGCAAGGTCATCCGCTTCAAAACCTGGAAGGCCGGATTCATGGAGTTCCGTCGCTTCACCATGCAGTATTACCGCCAGCGCTACGGCTCCTGGCCCCCCAAGGCCCGCTCCAAGAAGAACCAGTTCGAGGAGAGCGGCCTCAACCGTCGCGTCCTCTCCGAGCTGTACGACGATTTTGCCGGCCTCTACGACATGATGGTCGACCGCAACAATCTGACCACCCGCACCATCGATATGGCCGGCGCCGGCTCCGACGGGAGCCTCGACGACGCCGACCCCGAGCAGGTCATGAACCGCGCCCTGCGCCAGGTCGAGAGTGAGTACGACCGCAGCACGCCCCCGGTCCTGCCCCCCATCCCCTTCGACATCCCGCTCTACCCCACTTTGCAGCCGCTCTACCGGAAGCCCCTCGACCCCAAGAAGGACGCCAAGAAGCGCACCAAGAAGCTCAAGGACTCGGACATCAACGCCGTCCTCATGGGCTCCTACACCCGCGAGAGCCTACGCCCCACCCCCTTCATCGAGGCCTTCATGCAGTTCGAGCGCCGCAGCGCCCACGGCAAGAGCCTCAACGACCTGATCGACCTGCGCTGCGGCCAGTGGATCTTCCTCTACTGCGTCATCCAGTCGCTGCCCCTGCTCGTCGTCGACGTCCAGGACGTCAAGTACACCGACGGCGTCGAGTACTTTTGCTGCATCGCCCCGCGCGGCGGCGCCCCCTGGATCCACAACGACGGCAAGGCCGCCCGCAGCTGGTTCGGCGTCGCGGGCGGCGCCGGTGTCGTCAGCCTGCCCTCGGACGTGGTCATCAACGGCGTGGAGGGCATCTACCGCCGGAGTCACTGCTGGCAGGTCGCCGAGCTCTGGGCCGAGAAGGACGCCATCTTGGCGCCGCCGACCATCGACGACCCTTATGACAACGAATCCTCGCTCTCCTCTCCTTACCAGGCTCAGCAGTCGTCCGCCGGTTCCTCGTCGGAACCGCACCTGCAGCAGCAGCTTCAGCAGCAGCAGCAGCAGCACTATCCGTATTACTCCGGGTCGCAGCAGCCCACGCCGCTGCTGGCTCCGACGCACGTCGGCCTCACGCCGCCGCCGGCCATCCCGCGTGCCACCTCCCCGGCCGCACGGAGTCGGGCCGACCACCGGATGTCCATCAACCCGGGACTTGAGGCGCTTCCGTTGCCGGCGGGTGTGGCGCCGATCGAAGGCCAGGCGCGTCCTATGAGCCGCTTCAACCCAACCATGAGCTTTGATGATATTCTGAAGCAGGTGCCTAACCAGAAGAAACGATAATCCATCGTTGCCATTTTCTTTTTACCCATCCTTCTTTTCGTTCTTTTTACTTTCTTTCTATTCCTTCCCTTCTCTTCTTTTCCTTTTTTTCTTTGAACTGTGATATTTCCTTGTTCTGTATCTTGAGGCGATGATTTTCCCTTCGCATATTGCATTATTAATTCTCCTGCTGAGCCCGTGTGGTGATTCCCCATCTTCCGTTTCGTGTTCATCGTTCGATTCTGATCCCCGTCCCATTCGCGGATGAGGATAGGTCGGACATGCGATCGTCCTGTCGAGCTTTCTCGTTTTCTGTTGGGTCATTTGTACCCTGTTTAGACCGGTGAGCATGGTTCGGGTTGGATGTTCTGGACCATGGACGGATCGGACTGCATAATCAGACGGCCTTTGGTCGATAATAGAATTTACTGGTATATGTATTTGTTGTAGTCTTTTGTCCTGGCCCCTGGCCTAGTAGGGTGGCTTCCACGCGTAGGCGTCTGCCAGGATCAGGCTAGAGGAGGGGCTTGTGCTAAGAAACGAATAGGTTAGTCGATCAGCGAGCTGCAGCTAACCGGACAGAGCAAGTTTTCATTGATCGCCGAATCTCAGCCTCGTTTTCAAGTATCCCACTCCTATTACAATTATCACCACCCACTATAAAACCACTCCACACAATCCTCCAACCCTATAAAACAACCACACCCGACCCAACCCTACGAAACAACCCACAATAACCATGCACCCATAGAAAAAAAAAAAACACACAAAATGCCCGCCTCCCGCTCCAGCATAACCAGCTCCAGCCACAATGACCGGCTCGAACCGCGGCTCCTCCGCGCCGTCGAAAACAACGACACCACGACGCTGCAACACCTCGTCACCCACAGCCGCGAAACCGGCCAACTCACCGACTCCGTCCTGCGCGTCGGGCTCATGCGCAGCTGCGAACGAGGATGCATCGCCGCAACGCAGTACCTTCTCTCGCAGGGGGCCCCGACAGACGTGCCCCCGCCACGCCCCTCACCGCTCCTCCGCGCCGCCGAGCGCAACCACGTCCGCATCGTACAGCTCCTCCTCGATTATGGCGCCTCGCCCGAGTCCCCCGACAAAAAGGGCCGCACGGCGCTGATGACCGCCGCGTGGCGCAACCACTGGCACATGGTGCACCTGCTGCTGGCGCGGGGCGCGGACGCCAACGCGCGCGACCTGCGCCGGCGCAACGTGCTGCACAACCTCGCCGCCGACAAGCAGTGCGACTGGGGCGAGGACGTCGTCGCGCTGCTGCTGGCGGAGACCGGGTGCATGGAGGGCGCGGACGCGCTGGGCCGCACGCCGCTGCACTGGGCCTGCGCGACGGGCAAGTGGCGGCTGGCGCAGATGCTGCTGGAGGCCGGGGCGGACGCGAACGCGGGCGAGTCGCGGAACAAGGCCCCGCTGCATCTGGCGATCGGGCACGGGCGGGACGACGTCGTCGAGCTGCTGGTGCGGTTCGGGGCGGATGTCAATGCGCGCAGTGACGGCGGCTGGACGCCGCTGCATAATGCTTGTGATGCCGGGTTGGAGGCGATGGCGGTGCTGCTGCTGGGCGCGGGCGCGCAGGTCAACAGCCAGCTGCTGAATGGCGTGACGCCGCTGCATCTGGCCGCGCAGGGCGGCCATGTCGGCGTCGTGGAGCTGCTGCTGGCGCAGCCGGGGGTCAAGCGGCGGCTGCGGGATAACTTTGGGAGTACGCCGTTTCTGCGCGCGGCGCAAGCGAAGCGGCGGGATGTGCTCGCTTTGCTGGCGCCGGTGAACAATGTGGATATGCTGAGTGCGGATGCGCGGCGCGCGTGCGAGGCGTTTGATGCGACGGTTGTTGACTTTGGGAATTTCCATAATGAGAACCGCGTGCGACGAGTGTCGGTGTATGAGCTGCTTTATGGGCGGGATGCGGAGAACCCGCGGAAGGCGGCGTTTAGCACGGTGCCGGAGCGGAGCGGGGCGACGGATTTCCGGTGGATTCATCTGCCGGCGAACGATATGGGGTGGGTGGAGGCGCTGTTGACCAAGGCGTTTATCGAGGAGGGCGCGCACGATGTGGAGAGCTTCAAGGGGCTGGAGAGGAGTTTCCATTTCCAGCATCGGGGCCAGCGGGCGCATTCGCTGTTTATGAGGCCACTTTGTGTGAGTAGTCCGCGCGCGGTGCCGGGGTCGAGGTTTCACGATGGGGGTGGATGCTCTGGGGGGGAGGGGTCGGTGGTGGAGGGCTCGGTGGGGGAGAATCGGAGGTGTTCTGGGGAAGGCCAGGGGCAGAAGGGGAAGAAGTCGCCGTTGTCTGGAGGGGGGAAGAAGGGGGAGGGCCAGAATGAGTCTCATTGCCAGGATGGAGGCAAGAAGGCGAAAGGCCAGAAGAAAAAGCCCGGGACCTGGCCGCCGTCGATGACAGCTGCCCGCAAGGACAAGGCCAAGCCGGCGCCGCTGTCCCTCTGCAAGGAGACGGCGCTCGCGGCGACGAGCAACGTCTGCGTGTTCATGCCGTATCTGCATTTTGAGACCGCGCAGGGGAGACAGAAGATGCAGGATGCGATCCAGCAGGCGCAGATGCTGGGCCCCGGCGGAGGGGGAGGAGGGGAGCAGACGCGGACGCGCGACGAGCTGCTCATCCGAGCGCATCTGGCATCGTCAAGCACGTCGTTGCACATCCGGCGAACCCTCGACCAGTTCTTCTACCCTAACATCGACACGCAGACGCGCGACCAGGACCAGGTGGTCTACCGGTATCAGACCAAGGGCCAGGGACGGGAGCGACTATCCGGGGAGCCCAAGATCTTCATGGTCGATCAGCTGTGGATGTGGATTGTCGGCACGAACTTGATCGTGACGGGCTTCGCGCAGCGGTGGGACCAGCCGCGGAATGATCCGTTGAATGTGCTGGACGGTATCATCGAGGATATCAACTCCAAAACGCGCGAGCCGGTGCGCTCTGTGTATGACCTCGCGATCACGATCACGAACCGCTGCTCGGGCGTGTTTGACCGCCACCGGATGGGCGACGAGGAGTATCAGTTCCTGGACATGTTCGAGTCGTGCATTGGTATTGCCACGGACCGCGAGACGCTGCTCTTCAACCTGTTCAATCGTGCTTCGGCGCAGGCGTCGGACTGGTTGAAGAACCACCGCAAGCTGAGCCGTTTCGCGCGGCAGACTCCTCCTCCCCCCCCTCCTCGACCGACCACCAGCAACAGCTACCATGAGCAGCCCACTCCGCTCGACCTATACGCCGACGAGCTGGAGCGCGAGCAGCCCCTCTTCGTCGACAACCTCCTCGACATCGGCCAAGAGACCGACCTCCTCTCCGAAGCCAAAGACATCCGCGACGAGCTCAACATGATCCGCACCGTCCTGCAACACCAGCAGCACGTTCTCTCGGACCTGCAAGACGCCATCTGCGAAACCTACCACGGCCAACAACGCTCGCAGCACGAGGTCAAAAAGCGCTTCAAAGAGCAGCAGCGCACCATCGACATGCACCTTAAGGACATCGAGCGCATGGACAAGCAAGCCGAGCGCATCTACGAGTCCATCACAGACTTGCTAGACCTGAAACAGAAGCACGCGAACGCGTTCGAGGCACGGTTCGCGAGAGACCAGGCTGCCGGGACGACGCGGCAGGGGAAGATCATCATGGTGTTTACGATCGTGACGATTGTGTTTCTGCCGCTGAGTTTCATCGCGTCGCTGTTTTCGATCAATATCGTGGAGTTCCCGAGGGCACAGAACGGGGAGGAGATGTTGCATTTGGGGTTTGTGGCGCGGTATATCTTTGGGGTGGGCTTTGCGATCTCCATCCCATTGGTTCTGCTTGCGCTGGCTGTTGATGATATTGGGGATGTTTGCCAGGAGGGGGGGAGACGGTTGAAGATTTGGGCTTCGAAACGGCGGGGGAAGGAGGATGTCGATACTGATGATGGTGCGTTTGGGAGAAGGACGATAGAACTTGAACGGATGGTGAGATCGGGAGCAGGGAGGAGTGTGGAGGGGTCGTACGGGGGGGATTTGTTGCCTTTTTCGAAAGGGTATTCGTATGATATCAAATGAGGTTTTTTTTTTTTGTCTATATAGCCCTATAACGAACTATGGCACTGCCAAAGATATCCACCAAGATATCCACCGAATATACTATCCATACATGAAATAGTATTATTGATCACTAGTATCACATTAATTAAATCATCAATAACCGTGTAATCTTCACATGCTCCACAGATCCACAGATCCACAGATCTCCATCCGACTTCAATCCGACGTCGAACCCGAATTCTCGCCGACTTCTCGAATCTTTCCACCCGTGGATTCCCGCGAGAATCTTCCCTCCCAACCCGATGGGGTTACATGTGCCTAAAATGACAGCTGAAAAGTTGAGATAATCAGAATGGCTTTATCTATCCGCCTCCTTCCGACGCGACTCGTGTCCTCGGCGGGTCTCGGAGTGAGATGCCTCGTGGACGGTGATAGCGGCATGTGGATCGCATATTACCTCCGTTGACCCGGGATTCGACTGGATTAGGGATATCCTGTCTGTCTATGGCTCGTTATGGCTATTTATGGCTCTCTCTATAGGTTTTCTTTGGTTTTGCTGTTTTCTAATTCCGTGGCTCTGCGGTTCTCCCGAGCGTGATGTCATGATGACCCGCCGGTCGATGGCACAGTCAGACTGAATTACAAAAGGTCGACTCTTCGCTGAAACTACCTGCGACGACACCCTTCCACCTTCGCCATGTCAGCCTTGAACCCCGTTCGGGGTCTGTCGCCCAACTTACGACAGACGGTGCGTCGCACACGGCCGACATCACTACAACCCCGGCGACTTCTCGCCACCCAAGTCGAACACTCGACGGCCATCCCCAGCGCCAACCACCAGAAGAAAGAACGCGTCGTCATCCTCGGATCCGGCTGGGGCGGATATGGCGTCTCGCGCAAACTGGACCCCCAAAAATTCTCTCCCATCGTCATCTCCCCCCGCTCCTACTTCGTCTTCACCCCGCTCCTGACCGAGACCGCCAGCGGCTCGCTGGACTTTTCCAACATCGTCGAGCCTGTGCGCGACCCCACCGCCCAAGTCGACTTCATCCAGGCCGCAGCGCGCTCCATCGACCTCGACCGCAAGGTCATCCGCTGCGAGTCGACCGTCGTGCGCAGCGGCGTGACCGAGACGTCGCGCGAGCACACCGACGAGAAACTGAATGTCGCCCACCCGGCCCCCTCCCCGGCCTGGTGGGAGCAAGGCGAGATGTTCGACGTGCCGTACGACCGGCTCGTCATTGCCGTCGGCGCCGTCAGCAAGACCTTTAACACGCCCGGTGTTCGCCAGAACGCCTTCTTCTTCAAGGATATCGGTGACTCCAAGCGCGTCAAGCGTCGCGTGCGAGAGTGCTTCGAGCTGGCGGTCCTGCCGACCACGACGCCCGACATGCGCCGGTGGCTCCTGCACTTTGCGATCGTGGGCGCCGGCCCCACGGGCACCGAGCTGGCGGCCCACCTCCGCGACTTCATCTACTCCGACCTCATCCAGTTGTACCCGACGCTCAAGGGGATCCCGCGGATCACGCTGTACGACGTTGCGCCGACCGTGCTGTCCATGTTCGACGAGTCGCTGTCGCGCTACGCCATGGACACCATGCGCAAGGAGGGCATTGAGATCAAGACCTCGCACCACGTTCAGAGCCTCCGCTGGGGAGCTCCGGGCCAGGAGCCTCCGCACCACATGGACCCCAAGCGGTGTCTGACGCTGAGCACGGAGGAAGAGGGCGAGGTCGGTGTGGGCATGTGCGTGTGGGTGACGGGCAACACGATGAACAAGCTGGTTCGGAGGGGCCTCGACGAGGTCCCCTCGTTCCCGAGCCGGTCCGCCCAAATCAAAGACGGGAAGGCCCTCCCCGCGGAGTCCCCCGCGGAGTCTTCCGCAGAGCATACCTCCGGCTGGCGCGTCAAGAAAGCCCCCAAGGTCGGCGCCCTCCTCGTCGACGGCCAGCTGCGCGTGCAGCTCGAGCGACCGGACGGCACGACCGCCGTGCTGCAAGACGTCTACGCCCTTGGCGACAACGCCATGCCTGAGACGGGCGCGCCGCCGGCGACAGCGCAGGCGACCTTCCAGGAAGCCAAGTGGCTGGCGGCGCGGCTCAACGCAGGCGACCTGGCGCAGTCGCCGCCATTCTCCTTCCAGAACATGGGCACGCTGGCGTACATCGGCGACGCGCGCGCGCTGATGCAGTTGCCGGAGCAGGTGGGCAAGTACCTCCCTGGCCAGCTGACGGGGCGGATGGCGTCGCTAGTGTGGAACTCGGCGTATTTGACGATGAGTATCAGTTGGCGGAATAAGTTGCGGGTGGGGTTCCGGTGGGTGTTGAATCGACTGTTTGGGAAGGATGTGTCGCGATTTTGATCTGTATATAAGGCATGAAGGTATTCAAATCTCGATATATTCTATATTAACCTCGGCTCTTACATAATCTCGGCTACTCATCTCCATCTGCGGAGTATGCTTACTTCCAACTTCTACTGTTACAACAACTGATATACGACATACAATTATATCTATAATTGTATGCTAAATAATACAATGGACTCCTACCAGCAAATTGCCCAGCGCAAACAAGCGCAACTCGCCGCCCAGATTCCCCCCGAATGGCGACTCTCCCCCGCTCACATCCCCGCGGGGATGCTCTCCCCCGCCGAGTCCGTCACCGACGTCCAGTCCTATGGACGCGTGAGCGTCATGGACGTTCCACGGACGTGTGGACTGCTTTCACAGCGGGAGCTGGCCATTACAGAGCAGTACGATATCCGGGGGTTGGTGGGAGAGATCGCCGGGGGGAAGCTAACCTGTGAGGAGGTCGTGGACGCATTCTGTAAGGTACTAGCTTCTTGACCCCTAGTAAGATATCTAAACATCCAGCTAAACAAGGATCAAGAGAGCATCCATCGCCCACCAACTCACCCGCTGCCTCACCGAGCCCCTCTTCGACCGAGCCCGCACGCGCGCACAACACCTCGACGCGCACCTCCGCCGCACCGGCACGCCCATCGGGCCCCTGCACGGCCTCCCAATCACCCTCAAAGACACCTTCAACATCACGGGCGTCGACTCCAGCCTCGGGCTCGCCGCGCTCGCCTTCCAGCCCGCCACAGCAGACGCGCCCCTCGTCACGCTCCTCGAATCCCTCGGCGCCATCATCATCGCCAAGACCAATGTGCCCCAGACGATGGGCGCCCTCGACTCAGCCAACCACCTCTTCGGCCGCACCCTCAACCCCCTCAACCGCCAGCTCACAGCCGGCGGCAGCACCGGCGGCGAAGCCGCCCTGCTCGCCCTCCGCGGCTCCATGGCCGGCTTCGGCTCCGACATCGGCGGCTCCATCCGCATCCCAGCCATGTGCACCGGCATCTACGGCTTCAAGCCCAGCGTCGGCCGCGTCCCGTTCGGGGGGCAACAGATGGGCCAGCCAGCCGGCAAGGACCGCATCTCGCTGCAGACCGTCGCGGGGCCGCTCGCCCGCTCCGTTCGCGACCTCGACGCCCTGATGCGCGAGATTGTCCCGCGCGCGGAACTCTTCGCCGAAGACTGCATCCCGGGGGTGTGGCCCACACAGGCCTCAGGCAAGCAGAAGTTCAAGATCGGCATTCTCCGCAGCGACGGGATCGTCGCGCCCCTGCCGCCCATCGCACGGGTCGTCGACGAAGTCGCCACAGCGCTGCGCCGCACTCCCGGCGTGGAAGTCGTCGAGGTGCCCGTGCCGAAGGCACTCACGCGGTGCCAGGCAGTCGCAGGCCGACTGATGGGCATCGACGGCGGGAACACGATGATGGATATCTTAGAGCGCACGGGCGAGCCGCTCATCCCGTGGCTGCAGAAGCGCATGAAGCGCGGGAAGCCGCTGTCGGTGGCGCAGCTGGCGGAGCTGCAGGCGCAGCGGGCGGTGCTTGAGCGGGACTTGCACCGGAGCTTGTGGGAGGTGGCTGGGGAGGGAGGACGCCTCGATGCGCTGATCCATCCGGTGGCGCCGCATCCGGTGCCGCAGCTGGATCGGTATAATGCTGTGGGGTATACGAGTAGCTGGGTGCTGCTTGATTATCCGGCGGGGAGTGTGCCGGTTCGGCGGTTTGGGGAGGCCGATTTGGAGGGCGAGGTGGAGGGGTCTGTGGGGGGGAGTTGGGATAAGGCGAATCGGGCGCTGTGTATGTTTTCTTTCTTTCCTTGCTGATTCTGCTGATTCTGCTTCATGGTGCTAATGTGTGATGCTAATACAGGGAACGAGAAAACGGTCGATCGCCGCGTCTACTTGGACAGTCCGCTGAGCGTGCAGGTGATCACGCCCAGGCAGCACGACTACGAGCTGATGCGGGCGATGGAGATTGTAGACCAGGCGGTCCACGTCGAAGGACGGGAGACGAAGCTGTAGTTCTATATCAACTATATACAAAGATAGACTTGACGAACTTCAAACAAACAAACAAATACCACGAGAGAAGAAAAAGGGAAGGAAAAACTACAGCTTCCCCTTCAAATGACTCCCCCCATCAGTAGTAATCGTCGCCCCATTCAAATGGCTCGCGGCGCGACTCGACAAAAACACCACCAGACCCGCAATATCCTCCGGCTTGCCCAGCCGACGGTTGGGGCTATGGTCCTCCATGGCCTTGACGCCGCCAGCCTTCTCGATTAGCCCGCTGGCCATCTTGGAGGGGAAGAAGCCCGGCGCGATGGAATTGCAGAGGATGCCGCGGGGCCCCAGCTCGACGGCCAGATTGCGGGTCAAGTGCATGACGGCTGCTTTGGAGGCGCTGTAACCGAAAGCGGCGTTGGGGCCGAGACTGCCTAGCGAGATGCCGGCTACGGAGCCGGTGACGATAACGCGGGAGGGTTCGGCGACTGTCGCGTGGGATTCGAGGAGGGGGGCGAATCTATACTATTAGCATATATACATACAAAACATGTATATAAGGGAAGGAGTATATGAGGCGAAGGGTATATCAGGGGCAGAGTATAAAGAGGGAAGGGATAAGGAGAAACCTACTTCTGAATCAAATAATAAACACTCTTCACATTCAAATCCATCACCTTGCTGAAGGCCTCCGGGGGATGCGAATCGAACTTCTCGCCCCAGGTGGCGCCCGCATTGGCGAAGAGGATATCGACGCGGTCGGTGGTCTTGCGAACCTCCGCCACAAGGCGCTCGAGCTCGTCGATGCGGGAGTTATCCGCCGGGACGGCGATGGCTTGCGCGCCGGGTCGTTTACCCGGGAGGGCGTTCAGGGCGGCGACGGCTTCGTCGCAGGCGGAGGCTTTGCGGCTGGTGATGTAGACTTTGGAGCAGCCTGCTTGGAGGAGGCTTCATCTTATTAGTATTTACTTATAGATATATGATCGTAAGTGAGTATCGAGACACACCCACTGGCGGCGTGCAGCCCCAGACCGCGGGATCCGCCCGTTACAACGGCAACTTTGCCATCGAGGGAGAAGATGTTGCTGAAGTTATCGAGGGTGACTTGGGCTTGGGCGGTCATTTTGAATCTTTTCTTTTATTGATCTAATAGTTGTATAAAAGTATGGAAGTATGGAGTCTTGTTTGTTGACAGGAGTTTATGTAGACATCCAGACGGTTAACGTAACCGACGGAGATGCCGAGGTTCGGCCCCGCATGATTAGTCATGTGCATATTCATGGATCATGCATAGTTCTTGTTGATCTTTTTCATAACTTTCTTGATATCTTGATATGAAATGATCATGACCACAGGGTCATGTATGATTCTGATTGGGATAATTAAATTTGCCTTGAGAGTATGACTGGATGGAGCATGTTTCTAAGCGTATCATCCACACTGAAAACTAGTGGGAGAATCAGTCTAGTTTCTGCACTGCCACAGGTACACCGCACCGCTGATTAAAATAGGCTACTGAAAGCATAGGAAGGAATCTAGGATGGAAGAATGAAGCAAGGTGCAAATAAGAGCTAAGAAGACTAAAGCACATCAGCCATGCTGACAGCAGACGATCATTTCCCCTCCCAGCCCAGCCCAACCCTGCCATCCTGCCATCCTGCCATCCTGCTCCCATTTCTATCAATCAGCGCGCAATCCTTCAAATCACGCCCCCAAGCTAGCCCTATCCCAGACAACGCCTGCACTTCGGGCACCGAGCCTGCTGTCCTTCATCTCGTTTCTGCTCTGCTCCTCCGGAAAGCAGACCGGG
Source organism: Aspergillus taichungensis (assembly GCA_002850765.1). NCBI lineage: Eukaryota > Fungi > Ascomycota > Eurotiomycetes > Eurotiales > Aspergillaceae > Aspergillus > Aspergillus taichungensis. The sequence goes on along the minus strand of KZ559504.1, from coordinate 217,012 downwards.
TAGGACAGCATGCTTGGCGTCATTTGGATCGTCTATAAAAGCGCTCAATTTCCCTCACCCCGGTTCTCACGGTCCTCTGCACGCTCCACTCCTTCGACGATCAACCGACTCAGTGACGTGATCTCATATCTCAAAACCGCAACCATGAAGTACCTTTCTCTCCTCCTCGTCTCCCTCCTCCCGGCCGCTCTCGCAGCACCGACTGGACCGACAGACGCAGACCTCCTCGCCCTGAGCAAGAAGCAGAGCGCCATGGCCGGCAAATTCGTCCTCCCCGAGCTTCCCTTCAAGCAGGATGTATGTCCCAATTCCACACTTATCAATCTAAAAATAAACATACAAGGATACTAACCCAACAGGCCCTCGAACCCGCCATCTCCAAAGAGATCGTGGACATCCACTACAACAAGCACCACAAGGCCTACGTCGACAAGCTCAACGAGGCCCTCAAGGCGCAAGGCAAAGCCCTCGAAGCAGACAAGCCCGACGTCCCCGAGCTCATCAAGCAGCAAAAGCAAGTCCAGTTCAACGCCGGCGGCCACATCAACCACTCGCTGTTCTGGAAGAACCTGGCCCCCTTCGACAGTCACGAGACGCACATCAACGAGGCCGCGCCCACCCTGGCGCCCGCCATCAAGAAACAATGGGGCTCCATCGAGGCCTTCGTCAAAGCCTTTGAGGAGAACCTCCTTGCTGTGCAGGGCAGCGGCTGGGGGTGGCTGGTTAGTGCTGAGCCCCGCGGAGAGCTGAGCATTGTTAGTGCCAAGGACCAGGATCCCATCACTGATGCGGTGCCGCTGGTGGGTGTCGATATGTGGGAGCACGCTTATTATCTTCAGTACAAGAATGATAAGAAGGCTTATGCGAAGGCTATCTGGAAGGTGATTAACTGGAAGGAGGCTGAGAAGCGCTATGTGGGTGAGAAGAAGGATGACGCTCCGAAGATTTAGGTTCTTTGACTTTGTTCTAAATTGAGTTGGATAGTTTTATTCTACTCTGGATAAGCATTGGGGGGGCGCTTTTAGCACCGCTGTATACGAATTAATTTGATATCATAATGTATTAGGTAGAAGACACCATTTGTCACTAAGTATTAAGATAAGATACTGAAAAGATAAACTTTTTTATAGATGAAAGGTTTTTGAGTAATATCATGTAATACTAACATCTGACTCGTGATTGAGGTAATATAATTTCTTTATAGAAAGACAGCTTGCTAAGTACACTATATAGTATAGATAGTACATGTATATCAAACGATAATATACTAATGGATAGCGAACCCTGTAAATTACTTGCTGTACTGCAGGCCCAGTATATAATCTCGTAGCTCCAACAAAGCCCTATATCCAGCGAACCCTAATGTAACGAATCAATTTGAGACAGCAAAAAAAAAGTATATATACACTATATAGTTTCTATAGCATCTTGTCGAGCAGAATCAGACAATTATACGCACAAATAGATATCTATTGGTTGTTGTTCTTTCTGATCTCTTCCATCATCCAATCCGGGAGTTCAATGCCCTTGCTCTCGCCAACCTGGCAGTCAAGATCGATAGCTAGATAACGTAGTTAGTAAATATTTACATCACATGATAAACAGGGGAATAGCAAAACTCACCGCCAGCATAGGCGTTGTAAGTGTCAGCGTTCAGGATCGCCTGCTCCTTGGGAAGCTTAACGAGGTTGTTATACTTGTACGCCAAGTCCTGAGTAGCCGGGCTGTAGACGCCGGCTATATGCGAGAGCTCGTGGAGCATAGCGAGGCCCTGGTCAGTGCCGCCGCAGTCGTCGATGGCGGGCACGATCTTATACCAGCTCGGGCAGGCGACCACCTTGTTGTTGCCCGAGACAGCGTAGGCGAGGACACCGCTGCCGCCACAGTCGCTCTGCGATAACTCATTGCCGCAGTTGTAGGTCACCGTACCGCTGCCGAAATTGGAAGCCTCGTTGGCGATGGCCTCGAAGCGGGCGGCGACCTCCTTGCGGGATGCGGTGTCGGTGGTGCGGAAGTACTCTTCGAAGATCTTGGCGTCGCCGTTGACGGCGGCGTCGGCGGCGGCCTTGGAGAGCGAGGCGGCGCGCTGGATGGCGGCTTCGACTATGGTCTGTTGGCTGGAAGTGCAGGATTCGAGCTTGAGCCCGGTCTCGCGACGGTGCATGTGGGTGATTTCATGGGAATAGACAGGCGCCAGCAGCGCAGCTGCGGTGAACAGGGCGAAAGTGAATTGCATTGTGAAGGGTGACTGGAAAGGAGACAGATGGATATACTGATGAGTAGAAGAGAGAAAGAGGATATTCAGCTACTTATACGCCTTCGAGTTGCGCTCGCGTCTATGTATTCGGGCTTCGAGTCAGGGCATATTCCTTCAATCCATTGCCAAGTCTGGTCGTAGATCTGCATACGGAGTAGATGAAAGTAGATGAAACCCAATATGCGACTAAATGAATTTATGGAGTAAATAGATTAAAATCGAGTCCAAAAGAACCCTAATACATCACATGGTTCCCACCCTGTTTCTGAATGCGACTTAAGCATTTCAAAGGCAGAGCTTTTTCTCACAGATCTTCGATTCTCAGAGATTCAACAATATTACACATTAGCCATGGTGTACAACATTATAGGGCTATTGAAACTAAGTGCGCATCGGAAGCGAGATCCAGAGATTCAAGAGCTTCTGATACACCATACACTAATAAGCGCCAGTCTCCTACGTCGTGACGGCCTATCGTTCGCCAAGAGATTCAGGGGTTCTCTCGGCGATGGACCCCTCCTAGTGCCATCGATGGATCGCAATCTGAATCTATGTGAAACGTCAAGTGTGATACTAGTGTATGCTCCCAAATTGCCCAAGGAGCTTCTGGCAGGACTGTCATTCCTGACCACTCGACCAAAAACATCAACTGGCGAATGATAGACCTTGAGACCATTGATAGTCGACAGCTTCGTTTCCGATATAAACAAACTTGCCATTTCGGCAAAGTTAGCGCGTGGGTCTGACTCAGGGTTCCCCACAGACAATACCCGACATCAGACTGTTTCAAGAGGCAGCCAACGGGGAAGCAGAACTGAGCTCAGCATGAAAAATGCAACAGGGTGCCAAATTCAAGTGTGGAGTGGGTTCCTGGGCCTGATTTGATGACGCAGGGCGATGTCTGATACTGGGAAGCTCCTATCAGTGTTATGACCAACCCTGGGGTGTCGCATAAAACCGCAACGCTAAAAAAGCATACTATACTAAGCGCTCTTGCTCAATATCCCCAGACACGCTATATATACTATCTTTGTTAGGTGTCGCATACCTAGCAGTAGTCTGAGTCAGGTTCTGCGTGGGGGCGGAACTCTGGTTTTATGTACTGGGGAGCCTACTGGCTAGGAAAACACTGTCACATCATTTGGGTAAGAGATAGTTTCTGATATGTCTAATCTCGTTTTTAGTATTTCTTCCTCCTATTTTGCAGGTTGCGTGGTTCCTGGTGTAGATTTATTAGTCTTATCCACACCAGTAATGATGACGGAGAGAGAATCATCAATAGATGTTGCACACCAAGAACAAGACACAATCAAGACCACTGATGAGTATCATGATACCCTTTTAATGCGGTAATCGTCTGTTATCGGAGTACATAGAGTGGCTTCGGCAGTTTGATGTGGATTCTAGACGGGTAGAACCTAAACCTAGATATTAAACCTATATTGCGTTTGATATAGTTCGGTATAATTTTGACCCATAACCTGGAGCTTGACAGTTCCAGTCTAAAATAATCCAGTTAGAACTACTATGTAGTAGATATTCGAGGCTAGAGTAGGCTAGTCTACCTGAAATTCCACCTATACTCAATATCTATATCCTATATTTAACACCTACAAAATTCAAGACCGTACCAGCAGCCCAACCAAACCCACCCTACCCATAACACAAAACACAACCAACACCAAACAAATCAATAAGGAAATAGAAGAAAAATCAATCATACCCCACAACCCCCATATCCACCCACCCATCAATCCCATCTACCGTAACAGTCACCCTGCGCCCAACAATGCCCCTCTCCGACACCCCCAGATCCAACCGCTCCGGCAGCTCGAACTCGCGCTCGTCCCACCCGCGTGGTAACTGGAATGCATGCAGAGGGTGATGCTGTGCGGAGGCTGTCAAGTCGCCGTGTTTTCTGTAGCTTATTAGCTTCATTCTATCTATACAGGTGAAGATCAGGGAAGGGATGAAGGAGGGAAGGAAGGAAGAAGGAAGAAGATAACATACTCAATCCGCAGACTAACACCCCTCCCACGAAGTCGCTGGCACTGGCTGGCGTCGCTGAAGCGGACAAAGGCGCGCGTGCCTGCGCCTGCTGCTGTCCGGTCGTGGAAGCAGATGGCGTATTGGCTGGTTTTTTTGTTGTTGTTGCTGTGCATGATGGCGATGCGGTTGCCGCTGCTGGGACGGGGAGGGCCGCACATTTTGGTTTATTCTTTCTTTGTTATTGTATAGAGGAGATGGATGTGGGGGATGTAGGAATGGTGAGATGGTAGTTTAGGTGTATGTCTGCTTGGGTAGAGGTTGATCGGGGAGGTGATATGTTAGATGATAATAGAGGAAGAATGAAACTTAGAGTAGAGAAGAGAGTAGAGTAGAAAGTAGACAGAATTAAGTATCCAAGACAGCATTTAGTAGAGTAGAAAACAATGACAGTATTCTCCTAGTATATGCTCAAATCCGCGCAAATCATAGTGGATCCACGACCCACAGAGGCAGTTCTTAGTCATTCTTCTCATACTGACGAATGTTCATATTTGATCCTGATATTTTTGATATTTATTTTTAAATCACATCCCCAATCCATATCTACTAATTAAGCTATAAATACATGCAGCCAGCTAGCTATAATCACCAGCTACCAACGCCGATATCCAAACCCGAACATAAAGTCAATTCATCACGGGTAGGATTCATCCCGAATAGGATCCATCTCCACCAGCCGCACAAAACTGTTCTGGTCCGACTGGTGCGGCTTGCTGTTGTAGTCCACTGAGTACGACACCGTCATGGAGATGTTGCCCGGGCCGCGACTGGCGCCGAACATCTTCGACGGCGCCGTCGGCTGCTGGGTCGAGTTGGCTCCCGAGCCGTTCACCAGACACGGGAAGAGATGCACGGCCATGGCGCGCGTCGTCGGGAGACAGGCGCACAGCACGGCGATTTGGACTTCGATGACGGACCAGTGCACGATGGGCTGGAGTTCCACTATAATCCTCTATTAGTGTCGTGTCGTTTTGAAACTCATTTCGGATGGAGATGGGATGGCTTACCGAGTGGGTTGCTTCCCCAGCGGTTGAACCAGAACACAATCACTCGGAGAATGGCGACGACGGTCAATCTGTCTTGTTGTGAGCGACATGTCGGGCGGAAGGAAAGGAAAGAAGGTCATACACTAAACCCATCGCGAACATCACGCTCACGCCCGCCTTCTTCCGCGCGGACAGATTAAGCTTTGAGATCTCGTACACGGGCATCAGCACCATGGCCGTGTCGACCGCAATGTTGACGAACGCGTTGACGAACGTCACCGTCATAAAGTCGACACACTGGCCCTTTTCCTCGGCCATCCATGCCGTCCACGAAAGATGCACCGGTATGCATCGCAGCGAGTCCGTCATCATCCAGGTCACGGCGATGGCGGCGTTCAGCCCCATGATAACGTAGGTGGTATAGCGGAAGGTGGTAGACTGGAAGATGCGCAGCAAGAAGAGACACACGGAGATTTTGGCGAGGGAGATTTGGGCTTTGTAGATTATCACGAAGGCGTAAAAGTACTGCGCCTGTTAGTGGCATGCGGCGTGTGGGTTGGGTTGCCCGGACGCACCTTGTACACGATGGTGATGTTGTCCATCGGAGTGATGTCCCACATGTTTTGACCGAACCCATAATGGATCACTGGGAAGGTTAATATCTATAAGACATGGATATATGGATTGATTGAACTCACTGGCCACGTTCAGCGCAAAGACGACTATCCCCAGAACCTGTTCACGTCAGAAGAGTACTCCCATCCGATGCAACAACTACCCACCTCAGCCACGATAATCGTATAGTCGTCGGGTCCCCAGCCGCCACCCAGTCCCATGATCTTGGCCGCCATACGGTTCGCGAACAGAATCCCGGCCAGGATCAACGGAACCAGAGTCGCGGCTTCGACCTCGGGGTGGCCCTTGTGCAGCGGGACATCGCATTGTCGAGAACTGATGCGCTTGGCCGCTATCTGAATCAGCACTTATACATATAAATAGTAGCCAGAAAAAGTATGAACCTACTCAGTGCCTCTCGCCCTGAACAGCTCGCCGTGACACAAGTGGCCACGGCATCTTGGAATTTCTTATCGTCACACAGACACTGCAGGTCTCCCGTGTTGCATGACGTCGTGTTGTCGGCCAGTGTATCCTTTTGACAGGTAGCCTACGACCGTCAGAGGTGAGACATTACCAGACACAGGATATTAATATAGATGACTCAGGAACGTACCGCACACTGGGGAAGCTGCTCCGCAGCCGCAACGAACGCCACCAGCCCAAGAAGGGCCAGCATTAATATACGATGCAGAATCATGGCCGGCTTGATGATGCCTCTGACGGAATAAAAGAGCGGAAGCGGAATGCAATCATCAGGCTGAGACAATCTGATTCCGAGAAATCCGGGCCAGTCCTCCAAATATGGGGGAGCTGGAAGCTGTGCAGGGCGAGCACCAGGGGGTGGAAATGATGGGAGAAGGGGGGTGGTGAAGAGCGGATACCAATTGAATTTTCGTTTTTATTCTTCTGTACCCCGGCCCACCGGAGGGGCACAAGGATAATATCGAAAGTCAAATATAAATAAACCTTGGCGAGAAGGTGGTTGAATAGAGAGATCGCCACCTAGGGTTCGAACAGCGGACAATAATTCGTCAGGTCTGACCTTGCTGGACCAATGCATCTTCGGCTTCCATCCGCTCCCAAGTGGTAGTCTGATATCCACTGTTTCATCTCTTCGCATTTACCATTCCGGAGACGCAGAGCCGTCAGGCCAGATGCCTAGTCAGGGGCGGGAAAAAGTCAGGTTGCCACTGGGTCAATTTTCCAACAGGGCCCGCACGTCCAGAGGTCCAACACCAGCGGTGCAATTGGCTCTACAAGGTCTGGGAGTGTGGGTCGTTCATCTTGTATCCGAGAAAAATTTCATGGCACGTCCAGGTCCCAATTCATCTTCCTGTGGTCGCTGCGTAAGCCGTCCCGAGTCCTGTCAAGCTGATATCGCCAATGGGATGGACCTGTACGTGTTCAAGCAAGTTGTTGAAATAGGGTTATCCCGAACCCTCCTCCCCATGTCTCACATATATTATCTCAACGGTCAGCTAACGTGGTGAATCCTTTTTTGCACAACGGATCCTGGGATCTTGATTTCCCGGACGTGGCAGCAGATCCACCGTGGATCCACGCTTAGTGAGCGACGGTTCGAAAAGAGGATCCACATCCCAGGGGTCCCCGATTCATTTTAGTTGTTCTCGGTGAGTTATTGGTAGTGTCCTTGTGGACCTTGGAGCCCGCCGCCGCTGAATAGGATCTTTTGCACGCGAGCCTTGACTCGTTTTGGCCCTACTCCGGAGTACTTATTCGAGCATAGGATGAAGCCATAAAAATAGTACCTCGTAGATACGATAGTCAATTTGGCGGCTTCTGGTTCCAGGCCACCAGCTAATTCGTGCCGATCTATGCACATGCGGTGATCACTTCATTCTCGGCAATCGACACTAGTTGAGCAGCTGAATCCTGCCGGCTATGTGCTCCTTCACATTACACCCTGGAACTGGGTCTCCCGGGAGGCTTCCGACGCGATGTGAACATTGGTTCGTCTGGGGATATCTCGAAGAGAAGCTTGAACAGGTTGCAATCCACCGAGATCACGGGGTGGGAAATGACTATTGGCGATTCATTACCAGCAGTGGTTGAATCCGCATCCCCGAGGAGCTGTAGGTCTCGGTCCCGTGTCTTGGTCTATCTCCTGTGTCGGATGGATTAGTAGCCTAGTGGAGCCGAGCGAAGAGGCTCATCTGCTGCCGATGATCATTACTGTTCTTATTCACGCCGTCCGGATTGCTCCTGCCATCCTGGGAGTAGCTAAAAATCAGGCTCAGTTAAGTCCAAGGGAAAAAAAATTAAACTACTCGCTCGATGCACGCCTAGAATCCTGCGAGCACCACACCGGACAAAGTCAGACAGGCATTATACCCCAATAATTCGCACAAGGCTACACAAAAGGAAGAATAAGAAGACGGAAGGAAAAAGAAGACCCAACTAACCCCCCTTACCTTCGGGACCCGTGGCAACCGCCCCACCGGGCTTTAACATCCCAGCCCGATCAATCAGCGAGCGAGCCCGTACATACGGATCCAGCCGCCAGTAATTATCCCGGAACTCTTGGATGGTTGTATCCCGACGCGTTTTGACCGCTTCCACCGTCGCTTGGTTTCTCTTCCCGCCCGCGAAGGTCGTAGCGGAGATCCACGCGGCTGTGGCCGCAAACATGCGAATGCCGCTCATCAGACGCTCAAGCATGAGGCTGTCGCGTGTTTCCGTGTCCTGCATGATCGCATTCTCGTCGTCGTCAGGCTCCTTGTACTTGTACTCCCAGTCGTCGTCACCAGCAAGCTCGCGAGGAACCTGTTCTCGTGGCACAAACCGGTTGATGTCTTCGATCGACCGAGTGAAGTGGACTTTGGAGGCGACGACGGGGTCCATCCACCCGTGGATGAGCCTCCAGACACCTGATTTATCTTCGAGTTAGTGAGGGTTAATTGTGGGGGAATACGAGACAGGACGTACCGGAGAAAATCCATGGGGCGTTGTGGATCAGCAACAGTCCCAGCGACTCGGGGTAATTCGCTTCAAAGCACCTGAGGATGAATTTCACCGGTTGGTATTCCTGTTCCGTCAATGTCGACTGCACATTTTTTATGTCGGAATCGTAAAACATACCATGTTCGACAGAGAGAAACCGGACATGTCGAAGACAATAGTCTAAGGTACCGAACGTTAGCCTGTACTTTTTCTCCTCTTTCAAACGGGAAACACGCACCCCAGTTTCGACGGGAGGAACAATAATCATTCTCGTCGACTCAATGACATGAACTATATACCGCTCCAACGCCTCCTGGCTTTGCGCTCCGGGTTTGTGGATCTTGACTCTGACATAGATCACCGGCCGTCCCTGGCGATCAACGCCATGCAGAAAGCTCTTCCCCGTGCGAAGCTGCTCCAAGAAATCTGCGCCCTCCTTCCTCTCCGCCGCCGAGAGTTTCTGATTGCGCGATGTCTGCAGTGCGTGCAGCTCCCCCTTGGGCATGATGTCATCGTCGACCTCCATCTCCTTCCGCCAAAGAATTGCCGAAACCGCCATGGTGAAAGCCTTGCGCACGTCCCATTTCCGCGCGCGTAGGAACCGCAGCAGTAGACTGTCCGGGTGCTCTTGCTTGATCATCTTAATGACTGCGAAGCACATCTCCTCGGGCGACATCTTTGCTACCACTTTTTCCATGGTCTTGATCTCCGATTCCTGCATGCCCATCTTGCGCAACTGGGCAAACAATGCGGAAAAATGCTCCGGAGTGACCTTTTTCGTGGCCATCTCCGTGCGCAGTGTCTTCTTGGCCTCATCTTTATTGATCAAGGATTCGACTTTATCAAGCGTTTCTTGTTCTCTGTGTTCGCCCCCGATCCCACTGTCTTTCTTTTCTACATTGTTGCCGTCACCACCAGAGCCTTCTACCCTGTCCGTCGCCGAGGCATCTGTGTGCTCATTGGTCTCGGCGTCCTTGAGCGCAGAAATGACCGCTTCAACTGTCGGCTCCGTGATTTTGTCGAGCACCTCAAAGAGCTTGCTGGGCGGGCCCTCGGGTAGCTTGACGTCGTACACACTGGTGAGGATTGATGCGGCCGATGTGAAGAAGAAGACCCACAGGTCGCGCAGCTTAGCCTCCTGAGCGGGGGTGAGGTTGTGCACGTAGCCACTGGAGGTATCCGGCGCGACGGTCATGTTGCCGTGGGATTCTGCGAAAGTTGACAATGTGATGGCCTCCAGCAGTGGAAGCTAGCTTTTGACAAAATTTTCCTAAGGTTGTCACAAACCCCATTTCTATGTTTACTTAAGTGTCCTTTTTCCTGTAGCCACATGAAAATTACCACAGAGGACCTCGGCCGCTCCCCGCTAGAGAATCCTGAGGGGGCTTGCGGTTCCTCGGCGTTTCAGTGTATTCGCTGAACTAGATGTAACTCCAATGGAGCTAAGCGTTGAAACTTGCAAGGCGAAGGCGAACAGACCATCGGGCGGGGAAGAGATTGCGGGGATCCTGCCAATGCGGAGACGATCGACGTCGGCCGCATCTATGAGCTATTGACTTTGCTTTTCTTGACCAGAGTCCTTGCTAACAACATATCTATCACAATTATCGCAAGGTGTGACTTTCTCCACTGACCGCGGCACGAACCGCGGTGACATGTCTCGCGTGAGTGGGGGGCCGTCCCTGCAAAGGACCAAGATCGCCCTTGGTTAGTGAGAAATGATATGCTTTCCCCTCTTTCTTCGCCCTGTTCACGTCTCGTAGAGATCTTCTAGCACGATCATGTCATTGTGATGCTGGAGTTGAGTTATGAGACCCCATATCGGTCTCGTCGACGGTGTCACGTGTTGTATACAACCACGCGTCCACGTGACAGTCCTTCTTTTTTGAGCTCGATTGAAGTCCAAGAAAGAGCGCCAACCACGACTCTACCCTATGAGAATAACTCAATACGGAGCGGGAGGAAGAAAGAAAGAAGTTTCAAGATATTAAGGATCTGTGCGTTGTGAATGTGGCGAGACACTTGTACCATACAACAGTTCGATATTTTGGTGCAGTGGCTAAGATCAAACAATTCCTGTCATACGTCAATTGAAAGTGCGTTTAGCTGCCAATATTGGACTGTTGCGGCCATTGGCAGCAGCCTCAACCATAGAGTGCCATTCAAGCCATCGACAAATTACTATAAACATGCTAGCCTAACAACATACAAACATCCTTTCACAAATACTTACTGATTCAAGGACAAGTCAAATACGATCTTCCCCCTTGCATGTCCCCCATCCAGCCTCGCAAATGCCTCCCTGGCATGCTCCAGCGGCCACACGCTGTCCACCCTCGGACGACACTTCCCCTCCTCAATCAGCCCCGTAATATGCTGCAGCTGGGCCCCATCGGGGTTCATGATAAAGAATACCTCCCTCACATTCTCCGCCGAGCACTCCTGCGGCCGCCCCAGCCCTGGCTGCTGTACGATACTGAGCACGACGCCCCCATCCCTCACAGTCCACCAGGCATCCCGCAGCGCCGACCCGCCCGCATTATCGACGACGACATCGACCCTATTCGTATCCTCTTCGGCCCAGCGCTTGAAATCCGTCGTTCGATAGTTTAACACCTCGGCACCCAGCGCCCGCACCAGAGCCTCGCTCTCCGCATTCCCACACGTCCCGATGACCTCCGCCCCCAGCAGCCGCGCCAGCTGCACCACCCACAAGCCAACGCCCCCAGCCGCAGCCGTCACTAGCACGCGCTTGCCACTCCACTGCGCCCTCGCCGCCTCGAGTCCTGCCTCAATCTCAGCCACAACCCCCGCCTGCACGAACAGAATCTGCCACGCCGTCAGCGCCGACACCGGCACGGCGGCGGCCTCCACCCAGCTCAGGGATGCCGGCTTGCGCGCGAGCTCGTTGATCAAAACAATAGTGTAGTCGCGCGCATTGCCGGGCCGCAAGTAGTTCGTGCGGGCGTAGACAGCGTCACCCGGCTGGAAGGGCGAGTCCGGTGGAGCGGTCACAACCGTGCCAGCGACGTCGGGGCACGGGATCAGGGCGCGGGTGGCGGGGAGGTCCACATAGGTAGACCATTTGAGCTCGTTGGCGCAGGGGGAGCAGGCGTGGACGCGGATGAGGTGCTCAATTGGAGTGTGGTCGGCGGTGGGGATGGGGTTGTCTGTTGTTAGGGTTAGGGCGGAGGAGGGGGAGGTCGGGGTGGGTTGGATGACGGCGCGCATTCTTCTTCTGTTTCTGTTTATTGAAAAGTTCGTATTCTCACACTTTTACACACTTTGTGTTGTGAATTTGTTTGGGGTTTGGGGATGTTTTTATAGTAGCAGTAAGTCAATCCCGTCAAAACCCCAGATAAAGTGGCACATACGTCATCTGTCAGACCAGCCATGGTACCCTTACTGTCTATTCTCACCTCGTTTCTTTGTCCACAAAGACCCAGGATATCAAAGACGAAGAAATCTCCAATCACACGAGTTCCTCACATCACGCGTGGAAGTCCCCGATGGCCTAGACTGCGACTGTAGCGTGTCGAATGAATCATGTATAGAGGCGGTTCTCTGAACCCTATTTATAGACACCCAACGTAAAAGATTCAATCTCGTCTATTTCCACCAGACACCAGACACACAGATAACAAAGAGATGAGATGATCAGATCACAATGTCATCTCCGAAAGTGATCAAAATCGGTGAAACCTACCATGTAGAGGGGTAAGTCGCTCCTTTCCCGGTATACCCTATCCTATACTATACAATTCTATACTAGACCGCAGTATTAATACTAAACGAACAAGCCGCCCCCGCGAATCCTTCCAAGTCCTCAACATCTACCACCCGCCCAACATCCCCGGCAAAGCAGTCGTCGTGGGCATGGACAGCATGGACAGCAAGGCGGCGACGCCGGCGCACACGCACGGCGGGGCGGCGGTGGTCGCGGTGGTGGCGGACGGGACGGTGCTGAACCAGATGAACGACGAGGAGCCGATTGTCAGCCGGGTGGGGGAGACGTGGTATGAGGGGCCGGGGTGTCACCATGTGCGGTCGGAGAATGTGGGCGCGGGGGACGAGAAGGCGAGGTTCTTTGCTGTGTTGATTGTCGAGGAGGAGGTTGTTGCTGGGGATGTGGGGGGGATTTTTGTGTTGGATGCTGAGAGGGGGGATGTTACTTAGGTGGTATACTACGAGATACGATATACGATAATGTCTGGTGAGTGTGAGATAAGTTACTGGTGGTGATGGTGATGTTCTTGATGGAGATTTGATAATTGATAGCAGAATGATATGGTTTGGTTACTTGTAGACTGGTCTGTAGGACAGACGGAGAGTTAGAAAGCAAGCAATTACATGTCTACGTCGTTGAGCGTTGTTGAGTTATGTGCCAGAGTAGAATCAATTAGTCTTACAAAATATCTCCAGTAAAATATGTCCACCATGAACTCAACTCGAAGCCGAATCTCCCACCATACCGCAATCCTCTCGATATGCCATCATATATCAATGACCGGTAGGGGGCTGCCCATCCGTGTGAATGATCTCCAACTGAGCCTTGCACCCATCCTTCTCGAAATTGCGTCTCCCACCAACCCGTTCTTCGCCATCCTTCGCGCACTGCTCGGTGATGGAATACGCGGCCACGGCGATATCGCCCAGCTGGATGTCGCAGGCATTCTCCTCCCAGTCCGACTGGTAGTACAGCGCGATGGCGCACGAGTGGACATACTATGTAGGCGTCAGTTTTCCAATTCCAAAAGGGCAAAAAAAAAAAAAAAAAATTAAGAAAAAGAAGGACAACGTACACCAGCCCACCAAGTCTTTCCTTCCTTTCCGGCCGTAGCCGGCACGTGAGGACTTTGCAGCAGCGCGCCGAACGCGTGCCGGCAGTCCTCGACTTTGGGTGACCCGCCGCTCGTCTCGCATTTCACTGGCGAGTCCTTGTCGGCGGCCGTCAGATCTTCCTTGCCCCACGTCTCGGCCCAGGCCTCCTGCATCCCGCGGTCCATGGGCACACCGGGCTTCTGGTAGACGGGGTCCTGGTCCCCGGAGGGCAGCGGCATGCGGTTATCACAGTGGGTGCGCACGAAGATGGTCTCGCCGTCGACGGTCCCATCCGAGTTGTGGCGCAGCTCTTGCGCGCACACGTTGGGGGTGGTTGTGTAGTCGCCGAGGCACCAATAAACGGGAAGGATGGGGGAGGGCATGGCGCGAACATGCTGGGTCGAGAGGGTGCCGCTTTATTCCATTAGTTCCTTATCGTGGGTACAGGGGCAACCTATAGAGGGGAAGTATGGGCGAAGAAACATACCAGACCTCCTTGACCACCGGGACGAAGGTGAAGTATCCACACTGGCCGCTTTCCAGCTTGACCGAGTAGGAACGCGCGAAGGCATCCCCCGAGCTCCCTGAGAAGCCGCCGGAGACACCCACCTTCATCGCATTCTGGATTTGCGGGGAGATGGTGATTGACCAGCCGACGGTGACGGTGTGCGTTGCCGTGATGGTGCAGCTCTCGGGGCCGTGGCAATAGGTGTTGGGGAAGGGCCGCTCCTGGCCGTAGAAGAAGTTGGTGCGTACTTGGCAGTAGGCAGCGCACTTGTTCTCTGGCCAGTGGGCGTGGTTGCAAACGCCGTCTTTGTTCATCGTGTACTTGGGTTTACATTTGTCGCCCCGGTATTCGTGGTAGAGGACAGGCGTGGCATTTACTCCGTCGCACACGTCACGTCGCATGAGACTGTGTTCCACCGGGGAGGCGGATGCCACGAGGGAGAATAGCACGATGGGTATTATAGACCACATGTTGATGGGTCTATATTGATGAATAGTGGCAGAGGGGGTTTTGACTGTTGCGATGCGATTGATGCGACTGAATGAGGTCGAACTCTGCGAAGGTCCTGGCTCCTCTTATATCTTTTCCCTCGGTATACACATATCGCGAACAATGGTCATTCTTCATTCGAAGGTATATAGTACCATCCGAGTCTTCATCGGCCCCCACGGTTATTGACTAGGGTTTGGTTCCTGGTTGAGGTTAGGGCACCAATCAGTAGGAGTCTGAACTTTCTTTCGATGCATAGCGCAGCGTCATTTCCCAGTGAGTCGAGACTTCCGGCGCATCCGACCCCTGAATACGCTTGGAGATGACCCCATACGCGCGATGGCTCGATATACTCGCCATGGCAGGGCCACCGACCCCCGCCATTGGTTCCTATTTTTGAAGACTACCTCCTTGTTTGAGGCTGAGTCGGAAGTCCCTGGGCATTTTTGATCGCGTTGGAACCGGTCTTATAGCTCTGACAGGGGAGGTCAGAATATTTCTTCACGATTGGAGCGGACCATTGCGACAAGGCATCTTTGCAGACCATAATCCATTCTAACCGGGTAGAGAAAATGCTCAGCGTTTCCCGTCGAAAGCCAAGACCTGCAACTTTCGAGTGATTGGATGAAGAGAGTGAGCTTGTTCGAACAGCATTTATCTGTTTGGCATGAGTCAAATCACCGTTCTCATCTGAATGGATGGGGTGGTGTGGTTAATCATCAGGACAGGGTAGTATCGTGGCGGAGCAATGAAGTTCAGTACGTAAAGAATTGGAATCGTAGTCAGCCTTAATGCACGTGCTAGCTGGGATAAAGTTTGGCTTCACTTTCCATCAACTAAGAGAATACTTACTCTATATGACTGATATCTTCTTCGTTTGTGAATGAGATGGGTGGAGTCCAGCCCTACTAACTAACCATGGAAGACCATCATCCACCCCCAGTATGTTCGACTCCTTTGATTCCTTTGTCTTCCTAGCATGGTTCCCTCCGGACGAGAAACTCTCTATTTTTAGCCTTTGAGACTTTGAACTAAATTACTCAGGATCACGATCATCATCATCATCATCATCATGGAATACACCCCCCAGATCATGATATCGCGACAGATCCGGCCCAGCCCATCAACATGGCCCCCAACCCGGCGTTACAACACCAATATCACACCTTCTCCAATGATCTCCATGCCCCGTCCAGCCATGATCTCCGAGAACAACAGACCGGGGACAGTGTCTTTCCCGCACTGCTCGGGTTGATCGTTTTCCTTCTATTTATGATGTTGGGGATTTCTTCAATTCGGTCTTAGCGAAGAGACCGTTAGAGCTGGAGGGGTGTTGCGGCGTCATCTTCAATGGTTGATTTACCTATTCTTTTCTAGTAAAATAAAGATCCTTGGCCTGGGGCTGTGAATGTCGGGCATTTTTCTCTGCACGGTCCAGGGTGTTAGCCTGTACCCATCACTCCCGTGGTTCAAGTACGTAGGGTTGAAGTACTCCGTACTCCCGCAGTATGCAGTGTCTCTGTTGGGAATCTTCGTGGGCATACACCACACCATCTATCTTGTAGAAAGACACAATTAAAATAAATGGTATCTATTGCATTCAGTGACGAACAATATCTACTGCGTAAACCAACAAAAGAAAGAAAAACAGACATGACTGCGCCATCCGCCAGAGTATAATCACGATGCTTTTTGCCCCCTCAAAACACATCTATACAGTCGAGGAGGTAAATTATTTCTTGCCCTTCTTGCCTTTGGACGCGTCGGCGGCAGGCTTTTTGCTCTTCTTCTCGGGAGTAGCGTCTTTCTTGTCCTCCTTCTTGGTCTTCTTCTCGGCCTGTTCGGGGACGGCGTCTTTCTTGGTCTCCTTCTTGGCCTTCTTCTTGTCTTCCTTCTTGTCTTCCTTCTTGTCTTCCTTCTTGTCCTCCTTCTTGTCCTCTTTCTTGTCCTCCTTCTTCTCTTCCTGTGCCGGCGTCTCCGCAGGCTTGGTCTCGCCCTTGGCCTTCTTGGGCTTGTTCAGGACAGCCTTGGGGTTGAGACCCTTGCGACGGAGACGGTTGCGTTCCGCACGCGCAATCCGCTCCTGGTCCTCATCCGCGTTGTCCTCGAACGGCCCGAAAGCACCGCCCTCGGTATCCGGAACCATGCCATCTTCGTCCGTGATCGGCGTCTTGTCGATGACGTCCTCGTCGTCGGTGCTGGCCGCAGAGGAGGCACTGGAGGCCTTCTTGGCCTTGGAGTCGGCTGCGGCCGCGCTGCCGTCGGCGGGGGCGGTGGTCGTGGGGGTGGGACCGGTCTTCTTAAACTTCGAGACGAAGAAACCGTCGACGTTCTCGCGGTGCGGGAAGTACCGGCGGGTCAGGGTCATTTTCTGGTCGAAGTGCTTGCCCTGGTACTTGGTGAAACCGGGGCTGCCAAAGTCACCGAGGCCGGTGTCGACGAGCTTCACGTTGGGTCGCTTCTTCAGGACGTACTGCACCACCGCCTCGTTCTCCTCCACCGTGACACTGCACGTAGAGTAGACGACGTAGCCGCCCGTCTTGGACGCGTGATTGACCGAGTCGATGGCGGCGAGCAGCAGTTGGCGCTGCATGTGTGGGATAGCGAGGAAGTCGCGTTCGGTCTTGGAGGTCTTCACACCGGGGTCCTTGGAGATGACACCGGTACCGGTGCAGGGAGCATCCAGGAGCACCCGGTCGAAGCCGCCAATGGTGTGAGGGAAGCCCTCGCGGGCATCGAGGTTCGTGACAATCGTGTTCTTGCAGCCCAGACGGTGGATGTTACCGATCAGACCCTTGGCACGCGGCTTGCTGGCATCGTTGGCGATCACACAGCCGGTGTTGCGCATCAGCGCCGAGATGTACGTCGTCTTACCACCGGGGGCGGCGGCCATATCGAGCACACGCTCGTCGGGCTGAGGGGCGAGGGCCATGACGGGAAGGAAGGACGATGCCGCTTGGAGGATGTAGTGACCCGCCAGGTATTCGGGCGTCGCACCCAGGGGCACCGCCGACTCGAACACCTGCAGACCGACCTTGGACCACTTTCCGACCGGCTCGAGCACCACACCGCGGTTGATGAGCGCTTGCGCCAGAGACCGACGGTTCGTGCGCAGGGTGTTGGTACGCAGGACGACGGGTCGCGCCGTCTCGTTCGCTTCGAAGAACGCGAATGCCTCCATCGGCGAGAACAGGTTGAACAGCTTCTCGGCGAGGTACGGCGTGTATCCGTAGTAGGTGCAGATGTCGTTGATGAGGAATTGTACGTACTCGGCGCGCGACTTGCCCGGTTGGCCCAGGGTCTTCAAGTCGCCGAGAATGCGGATCGTGTCGGTGATTCGGGTGCGGAGGAGTTGCAAGTCGGGCGCCATACCGGGCTGTCCAGTCTCGGTGCCAAACACATCCGGACGGTCCCCGGCGATGTTCGTCTGCATGGCCGCCTCCTGCATTTCTCGCTCTGCTTCCTCCTCCTCTGCCTCCCTCTCCAGGTCCAATTTCCGCGACAGACCCTCGATGTTGGCCGCCGTCAACTTCTCCTCCGCATCGGACTCGTCGTCGGAGAACATGGCTTCGCGGGGGTGGTCGTCTTCGTCCGAATCCACCAACGAGTCTTCCTCTTGGCTGCTACCCATCGATCCATCGCTCACACCATCCAGATCGTCAAACTCGTCGTCCATGTCGTCTTCCTCGATACCGGACATCTCCTCGTCCTCATCGTCGGACTCCAAGATCTGTCGCTTCTTCTCGACGGGCTTGTTCTTTCCCTTGCTCTTCTCCTCCACGGCCTTCTTGGCAGTTGTTCCGTTCACCGCGGCTCCGTTGGTCTTCTTGGGAGCCTTCACAGGCTTGAGGTCTTCGGCCTTCCGTCGCTTCTTAGTGGCATCGGTCTTGGTCTCTGTAACATCCTCACCAGCCTTGCGCTTCTTGATCATCGAGATCGTTTCCGCATCCAGCGGCGCCGGAGGGCCCTGCTTCTTCATACGACGTCCTTTACCCATTGTGAAAATTAAAGGTGGGAGAAATATAAAAAGAAAAAGGAATTGGGTGGAATTGTTATGCGACAGATCGAGTGGATTTTTTTTTTCTCCCATCTTTTCTTTTCTTTCCGCCGGCGGTGGAGGGTGGCAGTTGAAGGCGGTGTAAAAATATTTTGCCTGTAAGTTCAGGCTGTAATTTCTTCCACCTTCAAGGCAGCTGTTGCCGCTTTACCACAGCAAAGTAAAGCGGCACCCCATCCGCCCGAAAGAGGAAAGTTCCCGCCAGCTGCCAACTGCCCACCTTGAGCTCCGATATCAAACCAGGTCCATCTACTTCACTGCCTTGTCTTCTTACCACCTAATAATTTCTCTACTTTGATTTAATCACACGCCAAAATGTCAGAAGTTAGCTTCATCAAATCCTTCCTCAACTCCCTTGACTCCAAACCCGTCAAACTCCCCGCCGACTATGTCATCGACCCCGAGCGAGTGCCCCTCCGCGCACCGGTACGTCTCTCCCCTCTCATCTTCCCCCAGCAGCATCAGCAATGGCAAAAGAAGAATTACTATGCCCAACGCCGAAGAAACAATCCACTAACAACTGATCTCAGTATGTCCTCCCCAAACTCACCTCCCCACACCCAGCAATGCCCAAAAGAACCGCCAACCAGCGCGCCGCCCCCGGATCATCCAAGTCGATCACCGTACACGTGAAATCCGCGCGCAACCCGGTCCTAGAATTCAGTGTCCCCAACGCCCCGCTGTCGACCACGTCCGTCGAGGACCTCAAGGACGCCGTGCAGGCGCGCATCGCCGCCGACGCCGCGGGGAGCAAGGTCCCGCTCGAGAAGATCAAGATCCTGTACAAGCGGAAGCCGGTGTCCGGGAAGACGATCGCGGAGGTGGTGGCTGATGAGCCTGGGATGTTGGCTGGGGGCAAGGCGGTTGAGTTCGGCGTGATGGTTATGGGGGGTGCTTTGGTTGTTGAGAAGCAGCAGCAAGAGAACCAGGAGCAGGAGCAGCAGCAGCCCACGCCGGCGGCGACGGAGGCGGCGGCTAGTGGGGACGGAGTGCTTGGGACGGAGGCGTTTTGGGATGATTTGCAGGGGTTTTTGGAGCAGAAGGTTGGGGATAAGGGGGAGGCGGAGAGGTTGAGGGGCTTATTTAGGGGGGCTTGGGGGGCGAGTCGGTGATTACTGATTGATGGATGATTGTACCTACCTACTACATATGATACCTGGCTGGATTGTGCTTATGGGTATGTTCACCAAGAGCCACTAATTTCTCAAAAGTCTGGCACATCACTTCTATCTGCTTCCATTAGATTTTAGGGGAATTATCCCATTCCCGTAAGCTGACCCAAGGAAAGGGCAATAATAATACTGGATATGTGGTAACTCGAGTAAGCTAAAGTACTAGTAGGTAGGTGCTGAAGCTTATAGTAGTAGGTATTGACTGGTGTACAAGAACAAAGAAAAAAAATCCAGAACTCCGATTAACACGATCTTGAAAATGCAGGCGTACCATCGCCGCTTGAAGCTGATTCAGGCATCCATGTAAATATAAGTGTATTCCACGCATCACCCTCCAACACAAAAGACTTCATACAGGGAAAGTAGAGGAGACTGAGAACAAGATGAGGCGCAAGAAGGAGAAAGAAAGATAAGATGAATAGTTGAAGATCGCCAAGAGGAGAAAGTGAAGATGAATCGTAAAGTGTAGCACGTAAGGGGAGGGTAAAATGAAAAGAAGGAAAGAAAGAAAGAAAACTATAACCACACAAGTAGAAAGGAACATGTGCCAGGGGTAAGTGAACACCGTTGCAAATGCTCAAGAATCAGCCAAGCGCTCATTCATTCGTACGTCCAAAGTACACGCGGCAGAAGAAAGGTACCAGCGGGGGATATAGAATAGCAAATAAAATCATACATCGAGGGTCGCGTTTTTTTTTATCTCGAGAACACCTTAACAATGCCATCACCGCCCCCGCTGACGACCCAGCGGCCATCGCGGCTCCACACGGCGCTGGTGATCCCCTCACCCCGCATCGGTCGGTGGCTGGTCATCTCCTGGGAGCAGTTCCGCTTTTCCAGGTCCCAGAACCGCAGGCTCGCGTCGTGGCCCGCGGAAACCAATTCCCGTCCGTCGGGGGAGAGCGAGAGGGAGGCAATGGGGGCCGTGTGGGCCAACATGGCATAAGTACATTGGCCTGGGTGAACGTTAGCATATCATCCTTCATAATGTTGGGGCATATCACTTATACGTACCACTGTTAGCGTCGAACAGGCGAATATGCTTGTCCTCGTATCCGCTGATAATCACACCCTCCACACCACTCGACCCAGTCGCGCCGTGGACCACTTCTTCGGCCATTTGTCGGGCGGGGTCGAGGTTGGCAGACCCATCGAACCCGATCGTACTCGTCACAACACTGTTGACCCCGGTCGACGGCGTGCCGTCGTACGTCTCCAAACTGGCCATGCCCACGATTTCCTCTCCGGTCCGCGTGTCGTAGACAAGGATGGAGGCATCGGTGTAAGACACAACAAAGTTGATTCCCGCGAGAGACAGCGGACTAATGCATGTCGGGGACGGGGACTCGGTGCGGACGATCTTGCGGACCAGGGAGTAGTGGAATGGCGTGGTTGTAGCTATGCTCGGCTGTGGAGATGACGGGAAGTTCGATCCAGAAGAGATCGAGTTCGCGCGTCGACTCCCCCCAGCTCGGCGCGAACCTGCCTGAGGCGAAGATAGCTGGGGCGGCGCGCTAACCGCCCATATTAAGATATGGCCATCCGCACCACCAGAGGCGAGCAAGATTCGATCCGGTCCACCGTAGTGGCTGCAGTCATCGCCAAATATGGACCCTGCCGTTCCAGGCAGAACGCAGAGCCCCCAAACCGCATCAGTGTGGCCGTCCAACGTGGCCTTTGGATCAACTCTCCCACGCTCCCACACACGGACACTAGCGTCCTGTCCACCAGAGAACACCCATCCGTCGCCCGTCGCACGACCTCCGTTGGAGAAATTCTGCTGCGGAGAGCACGCCGCCAGAGCAGTTACGGCCCCGGTGTGACCGCGGTGGGTAAAGTAGCTCGTGATGTCCAAGTTGTTCTCAGAGTTAGGCCCATGAGGGCCAAAGTTCCCGAACGTAGCGGGAATAGTCCAGCGCTTGATTGTCCCGTCATCACTACACGTACAAATTTCAGGCTCCGAAGGGCTACCGCCACCGGTGAAAATCACCGCCCGCACAACGTCGAGATGTCCTCTGAGAACAAAGCGCACATTGAACTGGGAGTTTTGCTTCGCATCCTCGCCGGCCACGTCCGTAGCACCCTCGCTCTTGCACCTCGCGCCGGAGCTCTTCCGACGGTGTGAAAGGGCCGCAGATCGCTGCGGGGACTTAGCCCGGAAATTGGCGTTCGGAAAAGCATCCACATCCGGACGATGAGGCGGCATTGGCTCTGTCAGAGGCTCCTGCTCCGGCTCGTCAAAGTTCCAACCATCGGTGTCGTCCGGCTGGTCCTCCGTCGGTTGGGCCGTCGTGTCGGCCTTACCACCAGGTGCTGCATGGCCTTCGAACATCTGGGATCCTTCAGCTGCACCGCTAGCTGGCGGACCAGATTCCACAGACGGTCTCCTATTCTCGATGGACGCGGTCGGGGGCTGCGGATCCAGCGGTCTGCGCTCGAGGCCTTCCCTGGGAGCGGGATGGATACCGAACCGGTTCATAGAACGGTTCATGGCCGGGTTTTCACTGTAGGGAGGCGCCATAGGCTGGTGGTTCTGCAAAGCCACCTCGCGGGCCATCATATGGTTGGCCTGCTGCTGCTGCTGCTGTTGTTGTTTCTGTCGTTGCTGTTGAATGTATGCTTCCTCCAAGCTCTGCTGGGGCAGCTGCTGGCCCCCGTAAACATGGTTGGAAAGGTCTTGGTCGTTGAGATCAAGGGGTGGCTGCGACGAGGGAATAACGTGGTATGTGATTTCCTGGGAGGCCTTGGACAGGTAGAGACGCGACTTGTCTCGTTCGGATTCTTGTCTGAAATCGGGATGGTTGTCTGCGCTGGCATCGTTGTCGCCGACATCGATTGTGAACTTCGGGCGTTGCGCTGTAGTGGGAAACAAAAAAGGATCAGCAAAGCACGACGGCGACCGTGGCCAACACACCAAGAGAACATACACTTGATGGCGTTTAAGCTCTCACGAGCAATCTCCTTAGAATCCCGAGAGTCCTCCACCTTCTCATTATTACTCAGCTTCTTTACCTTCTCACGCTCCTTTTTCAATGCGGTCTCGAGCAAGCGCACGTGCTTCCCTAGCGACTCATTTAACCGTTTGCTCGTCCGCACATCACCCTCCAAGCGCCCAATGCGAGACTTCATCTCCGCGCGCTCGATCTCCCACGCATTGCGGTCTCGCTCATGCCGATGCCATTCTGTCTGCAAAAAGCGCATCACACCTACATCGACCCCGACACCGGTCAGTCTGAGAAGTCCGAGGGGGATCGTACTTTGGCCGAGAACCCACCTTGCAATGTGTACTCCGTCCCATGAGGTTGTCCACCGTTAGGCGACCCATCACCACCAGGTCCGGCGAATCCTCCACCCCCAGCCATGGGTGAAGGGGATTGCCACGCCATGCGAGATCACCACGGGAGGATGTTTGGGGGGGGGAAGCGTCCGACCGACGGGGTAATGGTGAAGAAGACCGCACCTCCGTCTGGCGGAGTTCAGACGGTCCTAGAATCCGAGCGTAAAACAGAAGCAATGCAGTCAAACCGTACACACTGAGGCTATATCGATCCACAAAGTTCGGAGACTTAAAGTTTCAAGCCGTCCGATTCGAGTCTCACGGCGGGCGACACCGGCGAAAACGAGGATCCCGACCGTGTCAGCGCTAGCGGAACAAGTAAACAACAACGGATGTTGACGGGGCGGCTGATCAGACGGGAAATTAATGAGGAGAGAAGAGGCGACAAAAATCTCGAGGTCAACAAGGGATATGCGGACAGAAGAAAAGGAGATCGTCCCGGTGGGTGCAGGCGGGAGGGCTGGGGGGAAAGCAGACGGTGAGCAAGTCGATGGCGCGTTGAAGCGAAGTTTGGTTCGTTGTGGTTCGCTCAGGCTGGGGTCTGAGTTCGGAGATGACTCGACCGAGATTGGCTGCTCTAGGCGCCCACGCGGGCTTAGCCGCCCTTAGCGCTCTTGTCAGGGGATGGCCATACCGTGTCCTCAGGTAGGGATGGACTCTATGAACTGTCAATCTTTTTAACGTTGATTTTCTCATTCTTCAAATCTAGGGGTTTAATCTATTCTGGATGTTCAGGCCGAACGAGGCTTGCCTTAGTTGCGTTTTGCTGTGGGTTGGACCCTGCAAGCTTAACGTGCCCCATGCTACTAACGTTTGTGACCTGTAAAGAGATTGACAGGATCCTTTCAGGAACCACATGTCTTATCCATGAAGAATCTCTATGGTAGTATATCAACTAGAGAACTCAAGCTTTTCCACATTCTAGTCCGCCATCGTTCTGATGAACAATGCGGGTATTTCCTGCGTCAAGAGATCCATAGTATACGCCGGTATTTCTAGAACATTATTTCGCTGATTTGCAGCAAATAGCGGGTTCCAGGGGAGTGGCTAGTAATTTCGTCCGCGTCAACCTCTGTTGTATACGAAGTATTGCCTCCAGTCTCGTTGACAATTGGACTGGGCTGGGTGAGTGGAGTATGCTTGGATGCCCATATCGTACAAGCCGTGCCAAGCTCCACCGACATAGCAAAGGGTATCGGAAAATCTCCATATATCTCGATACCCGCGATCCCATACCTGGTGATCTGTCTGAGGAAGTTACCTTAGCTCGCCGTCCCAGGATTTAGTTCTGCGATCATTCGACTCGTTGGTGTGAATAAAAGCCCGCCCCTCTTACTACCACAAATTTTGCGTGGAAGCAAGCAGGCGGGCGAGCATTGAACACCATTCGAAATGCGCTGGCCGACTAGCGCGCCCAAACAGCTCGTTTTCTCATGAGGATGTTTCAAGCGTATGATGACTCTAGCGCCGGTTGATCAAGTCTCTCTCGCATCGGAAATCTCATCATACAACTCATCATCCTCCCGCTCTTGGCCGTATAAAACTTCACAGACGCCGCCCACAGGGATATCCATCACGGCATCGGTGCCCTCATTCCATATCTCTGGCCAATTAACCTTCCGATTCTGGGGCCCCATGATTTGGTACGAGGTCGCACCAGGGCGCATTTGTGCGGCGCCACCGGGTCGCCTTCTGGCTTTGCCGTCAATCACGGCCACGTTGGCCACCTCATCCACAATGTTCTCAATGCTATTCATTGGGAGCGTCAAGTAGCCCGTATTGTACGATGCCAAGGCGACATATATGTAAATAATGGACATGACCAGCCAGGAGGGGAAGGCCAATGACCACCAACGGTTGGGGTAATAGTAGATGCCAAGCTGATGGAGGAAGGGGGATGGAAGAAAGGACCAGAGAATATAGATCACTAAAGACATCAGCATCACCGAAGAGCCCGCGCTTTCAGCAGGACCCAACTTACAGAAGGCCAGCGAGGAGCCCAAATAGAGAACAAAGCCATAGTATTCGTAGGTAGGTACTTTCGGGCTCGCCCGCGGAACAGTTGTCGCACGCTGGGCTGACTTGGCAACGGCAGCTTCAGTATCATTGGGTGTTTCCACATCGGAGCTGTCAGGGGTGGTGGGGCGAGAAGTAGTGGTCGAGAACGGGGGTCTAAGGAGGGAGGTCAAGGATGGCGATGGAGGTAGCGGCGTTGGCGGTCGATTATAGAATGGTGGCGCGAAGGCATTCGGTCCGTGGAGAGAACTCGAGGATTGTCGAAATGGATGGTGCATACCGATGCCATCGTCCGGGGACAGCTCCTCCGAATCCGTGGACGCATCGGAAAACGACTGGTTGTCCAGGGAGTACTGGGACTGGAAATCCACATCGTCATCTTCAACTTCCACATCCGCATGATTTGGAGATGTTAGTCCCTGATCGTCCTCCTCTGCGTAGCTGCTCTCATAGGTAATTTGGGACGTTGTTGCGAGGTCATCAGGAGAGAGGGGTGGAAACGGTTGCTTTGACTCGATTGGTGAGATTGGGGCACCATCAGCAGTACCGGATGAGCATTGTTTCTCACCCTTCATTGCGGTGCCCCTGTCAGAAGGCGACATTTCTGAGAAGCAAGAACCCGCGCAAGTGAAAGGTCAACAGAAGTTCAACATCTACCTACACCGCGGATTATGGGGCTACGGATACTGCTACTCCCCACCGCCTCCGATCTACTTCGGGTAAAGATTATCACAGCTCAATCTATGAGAATGGTCCTCATCCTCATTCCTCCTCATTACTTCTCTACCCCAGGTGGCTGATATGTCTCATTGTCACTTGAAATGACTTCAGATGAGTTTCTATCAAGATTGTGATGCTTTTCGAAGGATTCTTCTCCCCTGCAGGCAGCTCCTCCCCTAACCTACGGTGACATGGCACTAATTACATATCTCTGCAGACTCCAGGACAACAGTGTGCAGATTAACTACTGCTGTGGTACACGTCACGGGGATCAGCAATTAGGTAACCTTGAATAAAATCAGAGCTTTAATCTATTGCTAAGAACAAGTCAAAAATCGAAGCTGCTCAGATCACACATGAGGTTATATTGATGTCGGTAGAAATTCAGTCACCCTGAGCACAGATACCATTGATTACTCATTCTACCGCTGACAAGCCGATGAATGACATCGAATTGTCCCTGGATTCAAAACCGTTAGAATGAAATCCTCGTGATAAATGAATACGAGAAGCAACGCTCAAGGGAACACGCGGTGAAATGACACTTCAGCGTCCTCCCCAGAACACCTTGCTTTGCGAAACTTAGCGGAAGTCTGATATTACATCCCTGCGCTACTGATTATGGGGTGAAGCGATGACGATTAGGGATGTCTCATGCACAGAGGAAACACTAGTGTTTCCCCGATTGGTTAACTCTGCTTTTGTCCAGCAAAAAGACCTCCCCCCTCCCAACAAAAGAAAACACAAAAAAAAAAAAAAAAAGAGAGAGAGAGAGAGAAGAGCAAAAGGCTGGAGATTGAGGAGATTCTGTGACCACACCTACTCTAAATGGATGCTGATAGGATCCCTTCCATGAGGGCCAACATTATTGCCGCAAGGGAACCTACCAACTGCCGTGCCAATTCTCGCGCAGTAAGGGCGGACGCCGTTGGAGTTGGATCCCTCTCTAATTGCGCAGCCAGCCCCTTTGGATTTTGGAAGAATCACTTCCAGATTATCCAGGTCTAAAAGTGTCAACAAGAAATATTGAGGATGCCCATAGCGTTGATATCAAATTAATTTGGTTTGAAGGCTGGGGCCCCTCGTTCACATATAGTCTGGGAGGTACAAATAAGGACTGGGCTCGTGGTTGTCAGTGAGCCAAATACACGAGCCATGCGATGTTGATGCGAAGAAACTTCCACTCCTTGCATGGTTTGCTGTCTTCCTCATTTGGAAGTCGTGAGGACGCGATGAACGCCGAGTAAGTCCCGCTCGTTGGCAGCTGGGGCTGTTCGCGATCGCGCTAATCAGCCCCGTTCGTCCTCGAAAAAGAAAAATGGGATGACTTCCGATAATCTTTGCGCTCCACGTCCATTAATCACACTTCCACTCTGGAGTACCCCCTCCTTTTCGCATTGCTAGCCCGTGTAATACGTTTAATCTTGTCGTGGTGACCAATCATCCTCATGGCATTCCTTGCTGAGAATGTCGGCATATCAACATAGCGATGATCGGCCTAACACCAATATAGTATCGGAGTGGATGATCCCCAGGCGGATGGGACACTAGTGATTGCTAACCGCGACGGCGTCCTCTTCCAGCCGATCTACATGCATATTCCACCTCGATGGACCTCTGTGATCTCTCAGTCCTTTCGATCTCTTTCCATGGTTCCAAATCTGGCCCCATGGCTCCGCTCTCTCCTGATCAACATATGGTGCGGTGCCGACGACCGCATTCTGTGCGAATCCCTCTATGGCAAGGGTCATGTCAATCCAATCAGCAAGTCCAATCAGGATGCCCCTGAGAGAAGATCCATCGCGATAGGATCGCGTATACATTCCAATGGTTTGGTCCGGCCAGCCCGCTAATGGCATTGGATCCACCGTCACACTGCGCTAATTCCATGCGCCAGCCAGCCGTCACTATGTGCATTGTCCTATCGTACCTCTAAGTACCACTGACAGGTCCAACACGTCTGAAATTCAGCTGCCATGGAGTCTTAGCCTTAGTAGTGGGACGGCCCGCTCGCAGAATAAATTTTTGACAGGGAATCTGCCCCGAGACCAGCTCCTGAATGTTCACAACCCCGAATGTGTGGTATAACCTGCATTGTCTGCTTCTGTCCCAACAGTTCATGGCCACGAGTAGGTAACCATGGCTGACTTTCGCTGGTTCGACGTCCTTGTGAAGCGGCAGAATCTTTTGGTAGGTTGAATCAAATAATATCTGGACCCCACTATCTCGTTTTTTGACACGTCTTGGCAGGATCCAAACAATGATCCCAATGTCGGCTCTTCGCAGGGAAATGCCTCGACTAAGACCTCAGAGACCATGGAGAACTTCGGTGTCAAGGGGTCGACGTCACTTTCAGCGCTTGTTACAACCCTCCTCCCTGCGCTGGTGATCGCGGTGTTTTGGTTTGGCCTGTTCTTGATCTGCCGTCGAACCCAACAACGGTGGTACGCACCTCGGACTCATCTACCGTGCTGGCACGAACAGTATGTACTATCTCAAACCAATGTCTTTTTCTGGAGATTTACTCATCAGCTTGACAGTGAGCGGAGTCCTGAGCTACCGTCAGGATTCCTCAACTGGTTTGGGAGTTTTCTCAAAATTTCGGATGACTACGTGCTTCATTCCTCGTCGATGGATGGATATCTATTCCTTCGGTTTATAAGAGTGCTCAGTTCCACTTGCTTCACTGGGTGTCTCATAACATGGCCGATTCTACTTCCTATCCATGCCACTGGCGGCGCAGGGAACACGCAGCTTGATATGCTGAGCTTTAGTAATGTGAAAGATCCAACGAGATATTATGCACATGCTGTCGTGGCCATGATATTTTCCAGTATGTGTCCCTTGGATTCCATCTTCAACATTACTAACATCGATAGCATTTGTATTCTATGTGGTAACCCGAGAGAGCATATTCTACGCCAATTTGCGACAGGCATATCTCAATTCGCCCGCCTACGTTCATCGCATATCAGCTCGAACGGTGCTATTCATGTCTGTCCCCGAAGATTACAAGAATGAGAAAAAGTTACGCCAAGTATTTGGCGAAACAATTCGAAGGATCTGGATCACATCCGACTGCAAGGAGCTGCAGAAAAAGGTCTCAAAACAGGAAACTTTGGCGTACCGGTTAGAGAGTGCTGAGACCAAACTGATTCGAGCTGCGAATTCCGCACGCGGGAAGGTCTTGAAGAAAGGAAGTCTCACCAACGACACATGTCATGACTGCGAGGCTGGCCGGGACTTTTCCGTGTATCACCATATCAAACGACCGACACACCGGCCTAAGATATTTGGGAAAAAAGTTGACACTATCCGTTGGCTGCGAGAGCAACTCCGCGAGGTCACTGAAGAGGTGAACCACCTGCAGCAGAAGCATAAAGATGGCGAGGTGAAGTATCTGTCGGCTGTGTTTATTGAATTTGAGACACAAAATGATGCCCAGGTGGCTTTGCAGACCCTATCACATCACCAGCCAATGCACATGACTCCGCGATATATTGGTATCTCCCCCCAGGAGGTAGTGTGGTCGGCGTTAAATCTCAGCTGGTGGCAACGCGTCGTGCGCAAATTTGCGGTCAAAGGTGGTATCGCCGCCCTGATAGTATTCTGGTCCATTCCGGCGGCTGCGGTGGGCCTGATATCTAATATCACCTATCTCACCAAAATCCTGCCTTTTCTCGGCTTTATCGATAAGCTCCCCGAAGAGATCAAGGGGGTGGTATCAGGGCTGCTGCCATCATTTGCCCTTGTTCTCCTGATGTCTCTCGTCCCTATCATTTGCCGATGTATGTACACATTTATATCCTTGCATAAATCAGACCAGCTAACCCTACCAGTCTGCGCCCGCTGTGCTGGCGTACCGTCCAATGCACACGTTGAGCTCTTCACGCAGAGCGCGCACTTCTGCTTTCAAGTGGTACAGGTGTTTCTCGTGACCACATTAACGTCCGCGGCATCAGCGGCCACCCAGCAGATTATCAAGGATCCGTTATCAGCAAAGGACCTTCTTGCAGAGAACCTACCAAAAGCGACGAACTTTTACATCGCATACTTCCTCTTGCAGGGTCTGACCATGAGTTCGATGGCGGTCGTCCAGGTAGCAGGGGTGCTGGTATTCAAGTTCATGGCCACGTTTTTCGACCGGTCCCCTCGACAGCTGTACCAGCGGTGGTCGGCCCTCGGCGGCATCAGCTGGGGAAACATCTTTCCCGTTTTTACCAATATGGGAGTTATCGGTATGTCAACGCCTTCATTCTGTGCTGCTAGGGAAGAAAGGGGGGGGGAAGGGACAAGAATTAGAATAAGAACAAGAAGAAAAAGCTAACATCAACAGCTCTAACATACTCCTGCATCGCACCCCTAATCCTCGGCTTCGCCTTCATCGGCCTTTACCTCGTATACCAAGCCTACCGCTATAACCTACTCTTCGTCTACGACCTCCGCATCGACACCAAGGGGCTCGTCTACCCGCGCGCCCTTCAACACCTCTTAACAGGCATCTACCTCGCCAACATCTGCTTGATTGGCCTCTTCGCCATCAAAAGCGCCATCGGCCCACTCATCATGATGGTCCTCTTCACAATCGTCACCACCCTAGCCCACATGTCCCTCAACGACGCCCTCCAGCCCCTCAACACGTTCCTGCCCCGCACACTCGACACCGAAGAAGCGACCCAGAAGACCAAGCAAGACTCCTTCCGCACAGACACCGACCCCGGCAACAACACCAGCCCCAGCTCCACTACCCACCCACACATGAAACAAGTGCGCAACCGCTGGGCCGCCGCCTGGAAGTGGTTCCACCCGAACCTGTACCGCGACTACGCGGCGCTGCGGCGGAAAGTGCGCCGCGAGCACGTCGAGATTAAGTGTTCCGAAGAGGAGCGCTTCAACGCCTACTACGAGCCTTGCGTCAAGGCGCGTCTACCGACGCTGTGGATCCCGCGCGATAAGTGGGGGTTCAGCGCGCAGGAGGTGATGGAGACGCCGAGTGAGATCGCTATCACGGATGAGAGGGCGCATCTTGATGAGCGGAATAAGATTGTTTGGGATAAGTATGATCCGCATTTGCCGCTGTGGGAGCTGAAGATTCTATATTGATCTTACTCTGCTTTTAATTTGGTTCTGCTGTTTCTGGGTCGGGGTCGTAGGGCGTTTATTTTCATTATTTTCATTTGTTCTTTTTCTTTATCAAAGAATGTGTAGCTCTGCTGTTCACACCACAGACTATACAATCCATCGCACGGGACGAGGCATACGGACACGGTTATATGACAAGACATAAGAAGATGGCAGAATGCACTACCTAGCTAGTCTAGATAAATCAAGACTTATAATATGACATACATACCAAACCGAGCATCCCCAACTACCCAAGTGCATCATCCAAATCAAACCGTCAAGGTGAAGTTCACAGAGTTCGCCCCTCCCTCCACCCGGGGAAAGAACTCAAACGTGAACACGGTATCCTTCCCAGCAGCGACCACGGCGTCAATGGCATCCGCCGTGAGGATGACATTAGATGCGTCCCAGTTCCACTGGCTGCTGTATGTCTGTTGTGTCCGCCCATGGCTAGTAAGTGACTGTATACTTCGTATGCATATGGAGGAAAATAGGGGGGGGGGGGGGGGGGACATACCGCTCGTGCTTGCTGCAGCGGCCCCAAATACTCCGTCCAATCATCAACGAGATAAGTTCCGTCCTTCGTGAGCGCCTTCACGGCAGCTGGCTTCGCGAGGCCCTTCCACGTAACAGGGATAGGGAGGTCCGAGCCCGCGACGGCGGACGCAGCGGCCGATTCCGTCTTCAAGACAGGTTTATCCCACTGGACGAGCTGGATGCGGGAGGGAGCGCCGGCGGAGAAGGTGAGGGAGAGGGTTGCGCGGACGCCTGGGGCGGTGGTCTCGGAGAAGAATCTGGAGAGGAAGGCGGGCGGGAAAGTGAGTTTGGAATCGGCGAGGGTGTAGTCTGTGTCTGGGGTGAGGGTTGTGCCGTTGGAGAGCTTGATGGATTGGAGGGTGTTGCCGTTGAGGGCGAAGGGGAGGGTTTGCGCGGTGACCTTCGCGCCGGATTGGTGGAAGATGTAGGCGGAGGATTGCTGGGTGGTGGCGGCGGGGTCTTCGGTGCTGTCTGGGAGGCTGTTGGAGACGGCAGTGTCCGGGTTGTTGAGGATGGAGATGGAGACGGGGTCGCGCCAGGTGCCGGACTTGCGGTCGAGGTGGTCGAGCCCGTTGTCCCAGAGGATGTAGGAGACGTTGTGCGCGGCGGCGGTGCGGGCGAGGTGGTCGGAGTACTTCCAGCGGGCGGCGGGCTCGGTGTTTGTTGGGGAGGCGTCGAATTCGCCGAGGACGAGGGGGATCTCGGTGAAGTTGTTGCGGAGGAGCTTGAAGTCGGTTGTGACGGCGTCTTTGTCGGCGTCGGAGCCCCAGATGGTTTTGCCCCTGATGGGATATCTGTTAGGATTGGGGTGGGGTATAAAAATGGGGGTCGTGCTCACCATGCGCTGAAGATAAAGTCGTCTAGAGTCTGGTTAGTATGAACGGTGGAGATATGAACGTGGGAATAGACTCACAAGGACTATAGTAATGGAACTGAATGGCAAACGGATTATCGTACCCCGTCGGGGCCTCAAACCACTGCGAAGTCTTGATGCTGTCCTCACCACCCCCAACAAGCGTCACCACGCGCTTAGCATTAAACCCGCCCGCATCGTTGATCGCCTTCAAAAATATATCGTTCAGCTTATTGATCTCCGCGCCATCTTTCTCGTCATTGCAAGGGGGCTCATTGATGGGCTCAAAGGCGACCAGGTTAGACGTGCAGCCCAGCTTCGTGCCAATCTGGTACCACAGGCGATAGAACCGCTCCTCGATCACGGTGATATTGGCATCTTCTTTGGTGATATCGGCCCATTGCCACGAGTCTGCTCATGTCAGTCCCAGTCTCTGCAATTGACACCACATTCCTCTGAAAGGGCGGAGGAAGGTCTCACCATGGTGGACGTTGACGATGGCGTAGAGGTCGCGCGAGGTGATCATTTCCACGACGTCGGCGACGCGCTGAAGCCATGCTTCGTCGACTGTCCAGTCGGGGGCTTCGCCCGAGAAGTGATCCGCCCAGGTGACTAGTCGGTGAGCGTTAGCTTTTGACACGGCATGAACAAAGACCGCGACCGCTACGAGAACAGACCTGGAAGGCGGATGCTCTTGAATCCTGCCTTTTTGGCTTGGTCGAAGGTGACGGCCTCGACGGCGGGGTTGTTCCATGAGCCTTCGTCAGGGACTGCGTCCAGAGTGTTCCCTACGTTCCACCCTGGGTGGAGGGCCGCCACATAGTCCGCTGCCGAGATGTCCTCGAATGACCCGGGGCATTCAAGTGCGGCCCAGGTGCCTCCGAGGAAGGTGGACAGGGAGAGGAGAAGCAGAGGCTGCATGATTAGCGAGGTCTCAGACGGCAGTGGGGTCAAGCAAAGCTGTTATCATCTCGATCAAAGCGAAGACAACCGATGGGGTTATATCTGATTATGTGCTACATAGCTAATCAATGCACAGGCTCAAGAATCCACGGAGCTGTCTCCGAGTAAACGCCTTTAATATGTGGCTACTCCATCGCGTCAATCTTCAGACTCGTCAAAGAGGTGTGTAATTTCCGAGACATCCCACCGTGGTGGCGCTCATCTTATACCCCACAAGAAACAGGATATTGCAATCAATCCACGACAATAACCGACAAACAGAAACATTCCCAGCGAAGGAGAAGAGGTGGAGGAAGACACTCCGCAGCTTAATTCGATTCAACCGGCGGTCCGGCGGGCCGGAACGTATCATCCATGCGATCCCCAGATTAAGGATGAACTCGGAAATATGAGTCTGCAGAATGGTATATTAGCGCTCATCAGTGGAAGTAGCTATGGGCCGGAACCTGAAGAATTCTTATCGGCAACAGGAGCAACTAAGACTACGTCTAGAAAATTTCCGCCAATGAGATCAGACAATACTGACTAGGACTGGACTGCCGAGGTCTAGAGCAGATCATCCTGCGACACTGAGACGGACAGTGTTTCGACCATTTCCTGATGCTGTCGTCGAACGTTCAAAAAAGGAACTGCTGGTCGCTGGACTACAGCAATGGTCGATGAGAGCACGAAAGTATCTTCGAAAGCTGATAGGCATTGGATCCGAACTCCGTGATGAAAGATCGTAAGAATCAAAAGATATATTATTGCAATAAATCAATGACAGCCAAAAGCCGTCGCTACATACCAAGTAGCATGATGTGTATCCGGCCCGGAAAAATAGCAAAACATAAACGCCTCAAGTGTTTCCCTGAACAAATTGAAATAGAAAATAAAGCCAATGAGAGAATCCCAAATACCACAAGTCCAAAAGGACAAGGCGTACTAGAGGCGCTGTTGCTATTGGTATCTATGTAGAATACATTGCATCATAAATATCATCCGTCATGAAGTTATCTGACGTTGTCGGTCTCCACAACGCCAGATGGGTTGATAGCTGCATTTACATAACCACGCAGTCTTTATTCCGATCCCGTGGTCGATCAGGTAGCCCTGCACCGACGGAACCGCTGGGCGGTCGCCGCCCATACTGATTCCTGGTATATGGAGTGTATGAAGGGATTTCGGGCACTAGATGAGGGGTCCGTTCTGGAGAGTATTCCGGACTCTTAGCCGCCTGTTCGTATGAGGGCGGAGGTCCATCATCTTCGGTGTTGCCCCGCTGAGGCTGGAGAAACTGGCGGGTGGAAGTAGGCCGACGACCCCCCTGACCAGACGCTTGGGATGTAGCTCGGTTGTTCTGCGGCGTGGACGTGGAGGGTACTCGGACACGGCTTTGATTGCCTGCCGTGCGCTCTCGCTCTTCTTCCTGATACTGTAGCGAGAGAGCATAGGCATAATCCGCATCTGCCTGTTCCTGAGCAGTCAATGCAGTCCCGTCTTTCCGTGGGCCCGGGCCTTTGAGAGCAGTGCTGGAAGTCCGTGGGCCGGACGGGTCGGGAGCCACGGGGGCGATGGAATGGGATTGAGAATGGTCCACGGAGCGGAAATCACCGGAATAGAACTCCGAGACGGCTCCGTTGACATCTACTAGAGACTCCCACACGATCTCTGCGTGACTGGAATACCCTGCATCGGTGATCAGGGTAAAAAGCCGATTGTAACGAGGGTCCTTGTAAAGAGTCGAGAAATGGTCATTGCGGAACAAGATCGAAAACGACCCGGGGGACAACTTTTTGGTCAGATGATCTAGGCCGAAATCGCTCAACTGAGTGGCGTTCTCGATATCCGTAAACTTCTCGATAGTTTGGATATCTTTCAGAACTTGTTCATCTTCTGAAGAGAGCGATTCCCCACGAGTAACACGCTCTTCAAGCTCATGCTTGCGGAAGGGAAGCAGCTGTATATCTTCGTGGTACTGGCCGAGGCGGGCCAATGCATAGTCAGCTTCGCTTCTAGGGGCCGCAACCCAGCCGTGAATCAATGGCACGCCAAAGGTACCATAGAGCTGAAGATCATCGGTGGCCTCAAAAGACCCAAGGGCTTCCCTCCATGTCTAAAACATAATCAGTACAAGTCAAGATCAGAAGAAGACAATGACGCCATACCAATGTGAGCCGGGGATTGACGTTCATGCCGGTGTGCAACATAGTTAGGAATCGACTCAGAGCCTCGATATCCGGAAGCTCGTCCTCAGGACCCAGGCGTGTTGTCAATTCGTCAAATAGGGCTTCGATCAATAAGCCGAGCGATATCTGCTCTTTCGCCCGCAAGGCCCGTACGATGGGTGGGGGGTCGTTTTCACTGGCTCGCAGGACCATTGTGTTGACGAGGGCCAACAAAGGACAGGGACCATTCTTATTCTGAACCAAGATGGGGGATTCGCGCATCTTCCCTGTGCTATCCTTCCAGTTGATATGTCTGATAGCATAGGTCTCCGACCGTTGCTCTCTCTGCCGCTTTTCTTCAGCCTCAGAAAGAGGGGGGAGTCTTCTGGGTTGAAAGACGGCAGCGCCGCTAGGTCCCGTGACCGAACGATCAGGCAAAGACGGGGGATTTCCGGGGTCCTTGTGGGTTTCCTGCTGCCCGTCTAAGTCGTAGCTCGGCGGAGGCACCTCAGCAGGACTAGGCTCTGATCGCAAGGATTGATCGAGTTCGACGAGGACGTGAGACGAGCCCGTAGCTGGTGTAGAAGGAGTCGCAGGCGTGTTGGCTCCGTCGCCGGGCGACAACTTCCCCGACTGCGGTGTCATGTACGCGGACATCTGGCCGTCGTATGACATGGGTCGAAGCGGATCGGACGCAGACATGGGCAAAGCGATATATTGATCGTTGTTTACCTGATCAGCCGGAGGTTGACTTTGTCCCGGATGCTGATACTGGGCAGTAACGTTGGACGTCTGGGTCGCTGACTGGTTTTCCGAGTTACTTTCGTCAACAAGCGATATGCGTGCAGTCATGGGAATATAGCCTTCATCTACTTTCTGGTCAGCCAACATTCCTTCGGCAGGGAACCATCTTAGACACACCCTGACCCAATCGACCACTTGCGCCGTCGTTGGATGTGAATGACGACCCCGCATCCGATGTTCGGTTGTCCAAATGGTTTTGTTGAGCCTTCAAAAATGGATTGTTGGATTGCAACTGGACTGGTGGCTGACCGACATACTCCCCGCCGTGAGGATGGGCAGGGGCTTGCTGGTCCTCTGTTTTCCGCTGGGTCCCCGCGACGAGGATCGACGGAATCCGACCCTGGCCTCTCCGTTCGTCCCCGTGTCCTTCGTTCTGCGTGTCGCTTTCCATATTCCAACGCGGTGCCGAATCCACCGACTGGGGGCGACTCTGGCCTGGCCGTTCCACGAGCTCGTCCGTCCACGGAATGGGATTGCTGTCGCCGGGGGAATTCCGGATCGGAGACTTCTGTGCCTGTTCCAGCGGCATCAAATTAAAGGCCGGTGACGTACGGAGATCGGGGGAGTAGACCGATTGCAAAGACGGCACGCGGTGGGGGTGCGGAGAGCTCTGAGCTCGCCTGGGGCGGGTCAAACGCTTTGGGGGGAACGACGACGCGGGTTTTACGGTCGGGGCGGTTTGGGGGGTCAACGAGCGTGGATCTGAGCGAAAGTCCGCAGGGGTGTTTCCTTGACCGAGAAGTGACAGGTGTGGAGGAGCTCGCTTGCGCAACACCATGAAGGCGAATAAGGCTAGCTCTTTAGCAGACGTAGGGCAGCAGGCGCACTCGCCGACGTGCAAGGCTGGAGCAACGTGTGGACCCCGTACGGTTCGTGAATATAAATACCGCTAGCGAATGCTCACCCGGCAACCAAGAACAATATAAACTCAAAGACCCCATGCACGAATGAAGTTTCGGTGGTTGAGGCGAAGTTGTAAACCACCGGATGGTCAACGAGACTAGTCAGTGGCTTAGAGAGGCGACACAGGCAGACCAGGCTAGGACGGGGGAGTGACAGTTGATGCAGTCAGCCTAGAGTCGATCAGAGCGGCTGTGGGCCCAAGTAGTCAGTATGTCTAATTGACTAGAAGTTATAACAATAGAGCTAGCACAAGGTGGGAGCCATGTTTTTCTTTCCTATAACCAACCTTGGTCTCAGTCAACAGAAGGAACTAGCTTCACTGACGACAGTGGTGGTTCAACCCGTTCATATAAGAGGGATCCACAGCGATCAGGCAGGTGTTGCCTATCAAGTTGATCGAGAGTCCACCGCGCCACTGTTGGTTTTGGAGAGTGATGCACCAAGGAGCTTCTCGCGATGCTGAATGGTGGAGATGCATCCAAGTGGGTCATCTTGCTTATACAGCCTGTAAGTACCGTATTCAGTACAGTATTCCATACGGTAATCTATACATCATTCTGCCTACTGACGGAAGAACAGAGATTCCGAGGGCGGTGAAAAGACTTACATAATCACTATCTCGAGGACTCCGCATGGCCCGTGCGTTATCGCAAAGAGAAAAAAAATTGGGATGGATGTCCCAGTTTGGCACGATTGAAGGTGTGATTGAATTGGTTGGAACTGCCCCTATTGTTTGAGTCATAGAGGGTAGAGCTGGTTCCAAGTTACAGGCATTACCCCTGACTCGATCCTTTGAGCGCGATGCATTCCTACGTGCGCCCCAATCAATATGTCGCCTTCCGACTGCCGTCGGATGCGACGAAGATCTTGAAGGTGGTGCCTGACACGTATGATACGATAACCCCTCACTGTCTTTCTCTTGATGTCGTAAAAGATATGGTACTAATTGGACAACTAGAATGATCTTCCTCGGCAAATACGGCACCTTCCCCGCCAACCAGATCATCGGGCGACCGTTCTACCTCACCTTCGAAGTCTTCGACGACGCCAGCGAAAACAACGGGCACAACCTGCGCTTGATCACAGCAGCCGAACTACACGCAGAGACGCTGATCGCAGACGGCGAAGGCGACGGCGACGAGCCCGATGCCAATGGAGAAAGCCTGCCGATGCGCACCAACCGCGAGATCGTGGACGACGGGTCGGCGCAGAAGCTGACACTGGCGGAGATTGAGGCGCTGAAGAAGGAGTCAACGGGGTCGGGGCGCGAGATCATTGCGAAGATCCTCGAGTCGCACTCGGCGCTCGACCAGAAGACGGCGTTCTCGCTCGCCAAATACACCCTGCGCAAACGGAAGAAGTACATGAAGCGGTTTACGGTGGTGCCGATGGACGTCAGCCTCTTGACGAACTACATGCTCCAGGACAAGGACGCCGCGCGCATCATGGAGCTGCGGGACGAGCTGATCGGGCTGCTGGGGTGCTGGGCGAATGTGCACCACGCGGGGAACTCGTCTCTCGACGGCGCAGTCGCGTCGAAGCCGCGCGGGCGCTACCTCGTGATTGACGAAACGGGCGGGCTGGTCGTAGCGGCGATGGCAGAACGAATGGGGATCCTGTACCCGCATGATGGCGAAGACGACCAGGAACAACAGGGGTCGGATGACGTACCCTCCACAGAAGATGGCCAAGGGGAGCAGCAGCAGGCGGCCTCCCGGCATCCGCGACACGCGCACATGTCCGCCCCGGACAACTCGATTGTCCTCCTGCACGCAAACAAACAACCCAACATGTCCCTCCTGAAATACTTCGGCTACGACCAAGACAACCCAAGCGAGACGCACCCGCTCTACGCGCACCTGAAGACCGTCTCCTGGCTCCAGCTACTCGAACCGCAAGAAGACACCATCTACGCGCAAGAACCCGAGCACCTCACCAGCGACGAGATCGCCGCCCTCAAATCCAGCAAACGCAGCACATACTACCGCAAGCGGGCACGGTGGGAGCGCACCCAAGCCGTGGTGAACGAAGCCCGCGCAGGCGGCTTCGACGGCCTCGTCGTCGCAACCCTCATGAAACCCATCAGCGTCCTGAAGAACACCGTCCCGCTCCTGTCCGGATCGGCCCCCGTCGCCGTCTACTCCCCCGTCATCGAGCCCCTCACCGAAGTCATGGATCTGTACTCGACCGCCCGCAAGACCGCCTACATCACAAAACGCAACCAACTCGGCCTGCAGCGACAGGAGCAAGAGAAGACGGCAGATACCACCGGGATCGATTCCCAGGACCCCTTCTACCCCGAGCTGGCCGAGGAGTTCTACGTCAACCCGACGCTTCTGCTGGCGCCCACGCTTGAGACGGCCCGCGTGCGCTCCTGGCAAGTTCTCCCGGGCCGGACGCACCCGATGATGTCTGGACGCGGTGGTGCCGAAGGCTACATATTCCACGCCAGTCGAGTGCTACCGACGCAGCAGACCATCCAGGCGGCGGGCAACCCCAGTCGCAAGAGGCGGAAGATGGACACAAGCGCGACACCGGCGGATAGTAGCACCGGGGC
Organism: Aspergillus taichungensis; assembly: GCA_002850765.1. Classification (NCBI taxonomy): domain Eukaryota; kingdom Fungi; phylum Ascomycota; class Eurotiomycetes; order Eurotiales; family Aspergillaceae; genus Aspergillus; species Aspergillus taichungensis. The sequence goes on along the minus strand of KZ559504.1, from coordinate 177,133 downwards.
GGACGTTGAAATGAACTCGTGATCTCTTTTTTTTTGTTCTAATCACATATACGAAACGCAAACCACACCGATGGCCATGTGTCGACAGGTTCGAGCACGCTTTGACGACAGCCCTTCTAGAATTCCGTCATGACGGATCCATCCCCGATGCGGCTGCGCGTTTGTGCCCGTGGCGAGGATATGCGTTCTACTCGACAGAGATAGGTATGAACAGGGCGACTCGTTCCGTCACTAGAGATTTACCTGGTCCCCCCCCCCCGCCGCATCAACTTGGCCGTCACAGCATAGGGAGAAGAAAAGTTCATGTACGAATATTATAACAGCTCAAGAAGCATCATAGAGAATTTAAAGAAACACAGAAATGACCATTGGGTTTCTCAAACGCTCAATTGTGACCAAATAAAAAGCGATCTCCATCTATCCAGTCCCTCCTAGCCTAGAAGCTCTTTCCCATGAACTTTCTCTTCGCGAAGCTTAACCACCACTGCGTATCCATCGTGTTAGTTGATATTTGTGGGAATGATACAGGAAAAAGATCACTCACCTTGGACGGGCCAGCGCCACCGGGGTATAGCCTCGCATGTAGCCGGATAGCGATCTCCTGTCGCACCTGGGAGATGTACCTAGACACAGCATTAGCCAGTCCAACTATAAAATATCATCGCAAAACAACAAGCATAAACATACTGGCGGAGCATCTCCGCGTCCTGGCGGTCACGGGCGGGCTCAAAGGCCTGGTTGAGGGGGAACGACACGTCACCGGGGATCGCGAAGTGATCGAGGGCGGCGTTGTTCAGAGCCTATCGCAGCGACAGTCAGCATATAGGTCTAGGAAGATACATGCATTCCAGCCAGGACGGACGAACCTTGCTCGCCTCGAGCGAGGACATGTTCGGGCGGACCTTGCCCAAGCATTCTGTGATGAAGAGAGTGCCGTAGATCAGCATGCGGTCGGCGGGACCGTTGATCTCAAAGTTGCGGAACAGGACATTGGCGCGGAAGAGCGACAGGATTTCATCGACGCAGTCGTAGGATTCGCTGTCTGTGGGCACGTCGAGGTCGGAGACGTTGGGCGGCAGAGGGGGGAGTGTGTATGCGGGGCCGCGAGTGCGGGTGCGGAGGGGGAGAACGGGGAAGTTGCCTGGACGCCGTGCGGGATTAGTCGAGAACGAAATAATTCTGGATCTACACGAGTTCGCGACAGGCTTTCTCAATTGTCATCTTGGAGCCGGGGTCAACAGACCGATTAAGCCGACATCCCGGTCTTCGAGGAAGATGGAGTGGTACGCCTAGATCGGGGGGGTTAGATAGGAGGAGGATCCACCACGAGCTCTGGCAAGTAGGGGATGGCTGGCATACGGGCATAGTGACTTGTGTAGGGAGATGCAATCAACCACACCCCTAATACAGCAAGATCAAACGATATCGAGAGAAGACGGTGAGCGGAGATCGAATGGATTCCAGGATCACTGGAGGAGAGAGTTGAGGGGCGGAGGTCGGAGGCGGTGCTGCCAGAGTGGGCAGTATTCATGTCATCACCCCCGTCCCTCCTGGCGGTCTGCTCGGTCGTTCCCGTCTCGACGATTTTCCGGTCCCGAACCTCTTTACGCGCTTGTCTTTACGCGTCGTGGATGGCCAGCCAGCTTTGTCTTTGATCAGTCCCAACACTCAGAGATATCAAGATTTGACATCTTCGCATATTACTCGTGATTTTGAAACATGTCGGACGTCGAAGATGCAATGGACGTGGATGTCCCGTCCTCCAAGATCCAATTCAGCTCCGACAACACGAGCGCCAAAGCCAAGAGACCGGCAGCAGATTTGCCAGTAGAGGCTCAGGACAACCTGCCTTGGTGAGCTACCACCGGGGGAACAGTTTGTATGGTATGGCTGGCTGACACTGAGGTAGGGTGGAGAAATACCGACCGGATACCCTCGAGGATGTCTCGGGACACCAGGATATCATCGCCACGATTAACCGATTTGTAGAAGCAAATGTACGCGCAGACTGTGCTAGCAGGAAATGCCCTCGCTAATTTTGTGACAGCGCCTCCCACATTTACTGTTATACGGCCCCCCGGGAACGGGAAAGACCTCTACGATTTTGGCGCTCGCGAGACGGATATACGGCACCAAGAACATGCGACAGATGGTGCTGGAGCTCAACGCGAGTGACGATCGAGGCATTGACGTGGTTCGGGAACAGATCAAGACATTTGCCAGTTCGTCCGCCCAGAATTAGCTTGACACGACATCTCCAGCTCACAAGTATACACAGGCACCAAACAGATCTTCTCCATGGCACCCCAGACGGCCGGCGGCTCCTCTCTCGCATCATACAAGTTGATCATCTTGGACGAAGCGGATGCGATGACCTCGACCGCACAGATGGCGCTTCGACGGATCATGGAGCGGTATACGGCCAACACCCGATTCTGCATTATCGCCAACTACACACACAAGCTGTCACCGGCGCTGCTGTCGCGGTGTACGCGATTCCGATTCAGCCCGTTGAAGGAGCAGGATATTCGGGTACTAGTCGACAAGGTTGTTGAGCAGGAGCATGTCAACATTCAGCCCGACGCTGTGGATAGCTTGGTCACGTTGAGTCAGGGTGATATGCGACGGGCACTGAATGTGCTCCAGGCGTGCCATGCCAGCAGTACGCTCCCCATCCCCAGGTTCCCTCATCAAGTTATAACTAACCATGATTCTAGGCAAACCGCTTCCACTGAAAAATGCCCCCAAGGACGAGCCCGTACCGGAACCCGAACTGATCACCAACGAAACCATCTACGACTGCATTGCGGCACCGCACCCATCGGATATTCAAGAAATCATGACCACATTGCTGGCCACCAGCGACGTAACTTCGTGTCTCAACACTCTCAACACCTTGAAGCTCACCAAGGGCTTGGCGTTGGCCGATATCCTGGCTGCGTTGGCTGAGCAGTTGCAGCGGCTGGAGGTGCCACCGCAGACTCGGGTCACTTGGCTGCAGGGCCTTGCGGAGATTGAATGGCGACTGGCAGGCGGAGGGTCGGAGACGATGCAGACCGGCGGAGTGGTCGGCGTGGTGCGCAATGGATGTGAATTGATGGGCAACAAAGGTGTTGGTGTGGGGCAGTAGTGGGATGATAGAGGGGCAACGATGCATGAACGGTGTTTGGGTTTTTTTTTTTTTTTTTTATACTGTTTTTCCACCATTACTCCGGAGTAGATTCAATTCAGGATACAAGTACAATCAATTATACCACTTACCGGCAGCGCATTGTGATTCGAATCCCTGGTCGAACTATCGCGACAATCCATATCCATCCGGACCGCGTTCCACCTGCAGATACAAGAGTGGGGGTTGGAAGTGGGCCTCCCACACCAGCCGGCTTCGTGTGCATCATTGGCAAGCCCTCCGATAGATAGCGTCCTCTGTATGCTGTGTTCCCCATCAGCGATAGGCATGGATGTTGATAGTATTAGGTAAAAACTTCCGTGCAGTAAATACGCTGCAGTTCAAGCTTGATACCGCATGGTCGTTTGCGTCTTGTCTGCCTATCATCTTCAACTCTACCGATCCCCGCAGTTACTCCTCATCCGCCACACAACCCAATGCAATTGTTGAATCATTGACCATGAGCTCTGGTGTCTTGAACATCTCGCAATCAATCCCACTGACATTGATCTCTGTGAGAGGAAAACAGCGGATACTGTCCGGCGGGTGACCCCACTCAGCTGGTCCGCCAGTAAAAAACACCGACCCAATGTTTCCTCAAACGGTGACGATGCAACGATAACAAGATCAGGAACTAAAGTTTTCAGTGTTACTTCTCCGCGGCATCTTCCGCCCGGTCAGGCTGCTGGGCTGGAGCTACTTATACCGGCACCACCGCCCACCTTCCCCTCAATTGATCGTATCGTCCCTGGATTATCGGTTTATCTTCACCATGCGATCCCCCACGCAGCCCTCTGGCCTCGTTCTGGCCCTCCTGGCCACTATTGCCAACCCCGCCTCGGCGGAGAGGGTGCTAGGCGCATACATCTTTGCACGTCATGGTGACCGGACGCCCAAGGTGCTGGGGAACACCGAGCTCACCGATCTGGGATACAGCCAAGTCCACCAGACGGGTGTCTACTACCATAACCGGTACATCGACGCCGACTCGCAGCTCCACATCGAGGGCATGAACGACGGAGTCGTCAAACTCAGCCAGATCAGTGCCTCGGCGCCCTCCGACGACGTGCTGCAAAACTCGGCCACGGCCTTCCTGCAAGGCGTGTATCCCCCCGTGGGATCGTCGGCCAAGGAGACCCTCGCCAACAAAACCACCATCCAAACGCCCCTAGACGGCTACCAACTGATTCCCCTGTCGCTCATTTCGACAGGCACCGACAGCGAGGACAACACCTGGCTGCAAGACGCCACAGGGTGCCAGAACGCCAAGATCAGCAGCAACAACTACTACACCTCGTCGCTGTACGAGGAGCTCCACGACTCCACCAAGTCCTTCTACGAATCCCTATCTGACAAGCTCACCGGCGCCTTCTCCACGGACGAGATCTCCTTCAAGAACGCCTACGCCATCTTCGACTACCTCAACGTCGCATCCATCCACAACACAAGCAACACAGCTACGCGCTCTGAACTGCGCCAACTCTCCGATCTCGCCAACGTAGAGCAATACAACCTCGCATACAACACCTCCGACACCGTGCGCGCCATCGCAGGCTCCCAGCTCGCCGGCGAGATGCTCGCAGCCCTCACCAAGACCGTCACCGAGAAGGGCGCCAAAACCAAGCTCAACATTCAGTTCGGCGCATACGGCACCTTCCTCTCGTACTTCGGACTCGCGCAGCTCCCCAAAGCCAGCCCCGACTTCACCGGCATCCCGGACTACGCGTCGTCTATGGCCTGGGAGCTCGTGACGGACGCCAAGGGCGACTCGTTCCCCAGCGCGTCGGACATCAGCGTGCGCTTCGTCTTCCACAACGGCACCATCAGCGGCGACGCATCGCCCTCCGAGTACGCGCTGTACGGGCAGTCGAGCGCTACCATCCCTTGGGAGGAGTTCGTCGACCAGACGAAGAAGATTGCGGTCATGTCGGATAAGGAGTGGTGCGAGCAGTGCGGTGGGCAGTGCGGTAAGAGCGCGGGCTCTGACGGGGGTGACTCCTCGGCGGGGACGAGCTCCATGGATGAGAGCGCCCAAAATGGTGTAACGCGCACTGTGGCGGGTGTCATTGGGGCAATGGTCACTTTGGCTGTGGTTTTGGGTCTGCAGGCCCTGTTCTTGCTGGTGGGTGGGTTCCGGATCACGAAGAAGAAGACGGCTGCTGTGGTGGAAACTATTGAGACTAAGGCGTAGTTTGATCGATGGGATCACACACACGGGACGTTATAGGGTGGTGGATGTGTGCACCGACTTGCCTTGATGAGCTTATGACTGCCATGGTACGAGAAATGATGAGTTGAGAATAGCAGCTCGGGGCTGTATTCAGCCTGCAGGTCATGACCATCCTTAACATGAACGTAGTCCTCATACGATAATGAATCGGCGCAATACCTTCTGGCAAAGGATTCCAGTCAGAGCGCGCGGGTAGAATGAGTCTAGTGAGGATTATCTATAGGATCTATCAAACCAGTCAACAAACTCTACAAGGAAATAGTAAAAAAATAAAGAATACAGCATCAACCCTCCAACCCAACCCATCTCCCAACATCCCCCAAACTCGGCACATCAAGCACCCAAGTGCCCGTCCAAGCCAACTCATCCAGAAGCCAAGGTGCAGTCCCCACCAACCACACAAACGAGGCTCCAAAATCAACAGCCCTCCACAGCATCTCACTTCTCCCCGAAAACAACAACAACCTCCTCAACCCACCGACAACAAACATGCCCACCGGCTGAACCGCAAAAAACAAAACCGGCCGCCACGACGGCGCCCCACCGTGCGGGACAAACCCGGTATACAGCCCACACCAATGGATGGCACCGCTGAGGAAGAAGACCGCAAAGCGGAAGAGCACGGTGCGGCCGCGCGTCTTCCCCAACGGAGTCAAGAGCCAGCGCGACGCCTCGACGAGACCTTGTCTGTACGTCTGGTGCCAGAAGGACCCCCAGAACCATTCGAGGGTGGTTGTGGTTTGGGGCGTGGGTGGTGATCGTGCGTTGGCGGTACCAGTAATATCGGGAAGAAGTAGAGTGTCGGCGTGTAGGAGCCATGCGGACTCGAGGGCCACCACGCCTGTCTTGCTGTGGAGTGCGCGAATGCAGGTGGTTGTGAGGGCGTGCGCGAGAGCCAGCGAGGATGCGATGAGCGCCATTGAAGTCCATATCATAGCTGCTGATAGACACACTCGGGTAGCTTGCCGCAGGAAACTCTGCGGTGCGGGATCTCGCTGGTGCGAGGACGGGGCGTAGGGGCCCCAGAAGTAGGGGTCTCTCAAGGCGATAGCTTGTAGGAGGAGCATTTGCAGGTATAGTGCTAGGGATTTGAGCGCGCATGTGAGGACCAAAGCGCGAAGTGGATTCTTCCTGTCGCTGGGGGTTTGAGACGACAGGCGCTTCGGCAGAGAGAGTGATTGCGACGATGGCCCCCAGTTCCAGCCGGCGCCTTTGAGACTGAGGAGCATGTCGAGGACCCAAAAGAAGCGGTGGACAAGGGTGTCTGGGTATTTTTGCCAGCGCAGGAGGCGCACTTCCTGGGATGTTGGTGCTGTGGATGTTGGTTGCTGGTGTCGCTTTTCTGGCGAGGGTTCTTCGTGCCCTGAAGTATCGCCGCGGTCTTTGCGAGGGTGCTTCTGGATGTTTTCCACAACGACGTGCTCCTCGACTCGCTTGAAGCACTCTTCAAAATCTCGAAAGACCAGAAACACGCCGCTCCAGATAGCCAAATACGCATACCAGATCCCAATGACAAGGTTACTGCCCAGCGGACAGCGACTGTAGCGGATGGTCTGGCTGGTCAAAAAACAGACACACAAGAAAGCCAGCCGTCGCAGGTAAAGCACCCATTCCCCGCGTCTTTTAGAGATCAACAGCGGGATAATGACGATGGGGACGACAACAAAGTCTCGCATAGATCCAAATGCGACCATCTCACCGGTACGGGAGTGGGTGTCAATCCCTTGCGAGTGGGATGCGGGATGCAGCGCCGACATCCTGGCCTGGAATCTGGATATCAATCGACTTGCGATGTCAGGAGATGATCTGACAGGCACGAATGCTGCACATGTCGTCGCTTGACTGCGTCAGCACGAAAAAGCAGCTGTCGGAGTTCGAACTGATGATCAGACGGACTGTCGTTGCTATCTGACGACCCGACGACGCGTCAAATTGCTCCACTTTTCTGGCATTTCCGGTTCGACTGCTGAACGAGGGTCTCTCAAACTGTTTGTCGGGTGGATTATAATGAACCCAAGGTCAAGCCATTGAGTGTCACTTTCAAATGATGTCGAATATGAGGTTCCGGATTTGTCAACGCATGCATACCGACTTACTAAACATACATAAGGGCCTAAAGGGTCCGTTTAAGACACTCAAAGACCGACAATCACGCTTTGACTATATATGAAGCATTGCGTATTCCAAGTATTCAAACTGATGGATTCAACCAGCTAAAATGCAGAAACGAGAGATTCAGACCTCGATCCATTCGTTCAGTGGTCGCCACATTGGGGTGTATGCGACACATCCACTTTTATTGATAACCACCCATTATTAGCACCCCATTTGCTAGGTTTCTCAACTTGGTGGCTTTTCATGCCTTCTTTCGAAAAAAATCGATACTGCAATCACCGAAGTCTGCCTCGTCAGATGGTATGACTCGACAAATATGCAAATATGCAGTGCCAGTGCGTGCGTAATCACGAGTCTAGGGTTAGAGCATACAGATATTCTTGACCCGACGATAGGCGTTATTACCTGGACAAGGAAAGAGATCCTCAAGCCGATTGTCTTGTCTTGACCGTGCCGCAACAGCCCAAATTCATGACTACTGCAGGCACTGGCGAGAGATCAAGGCACTATTATCAAGTTGATGGATATGCACCCAGAGATTGACTCTATCGAATTGGGACTCGCTGGAGACTTTCTTCGAGTGAACGCCAGCTTGTCTGTCGCTTCTTCCGGCATCTGCTCGACGTAACTGTTGGCGCCATTGGCTGGTTGGAGGCCGGAGAGCCCCTATTCCACGAAGCATTCTTTTGCACCAACTTGCTCAGAGGACGCTACTCGTCTTCCGGCATTGAACGAGTATTAATGACCTTCGCCGGTACCAAGAGTGGAGACTTGCAAAATCAGCTACCCCTTTCTGGAATCAACTGACACGAGACTCACCGGCTGTGTCGGTGTTAAGAGCAGTTGTATACGCAGTGAGATACATATCCCATCGTCCAAATCTATGTCACGAAAAAGGAGATCACGATGGCTAAGATATATCTTATAGATCGGTTGTTCTTGAACATTTAGTGGGCAGTACATCGTAAGCCCTGAATTCCGGCCGATGATAGGTCATCACCGCAAAGCAATGAAAGATCCAAGTGATGCAGGTGCAGTCCATGTAAGGGACACATATTGATATCTTGGAGTCATCCATTCAAGAACATAGATCTATAAGATATATCTTATCCACTGCACCAAAAAGCCGAATCAAAGTCAGGAACGGCTTGATCTGACTCGTATGATATCCCTAACAGTATATATAACTACGTCTAGGGTAATCTCTCTCTAGGTCTGCTCATTATCATATCTATTGTATTCTCTCGGACGTTGGGAATGTCACGTTCAGGAGATAATACTCATGTTAAGCTTGATCTTGAGAAGCTAGAGTTCTGCCACTGAAAGACATCATCCTTTCTAAGTGTTATAGAATGCATCCAGAACCAGCAGCCCCCAACTCTTCAGAGCCATATACCACTTTATCTGAACAGGAAAAAAGATGGACAATCACCCTCACCTCGATGGTGACGTTTATCTCGCCTGTCTCTGCCAACATATATTTCCCGGCAATGAACCAACTCGCGCAAGATCTGGGTGTATCCACAACGATGATCAATCTCAGCATCACCACTTTCATGGTAAGAAACATTGGACCGGCCATGACTTACAGGCGCCCTACTAAACGGTCCAGGTCGTGCAAGGCATTGCGCCCCTGTTTGTGGCTAGTCTATCGGATACATACGGACGCCGACCAGCAATCATCGTGTCCCTGGTGATCTACCTTGCTGTAAACATTGGACTCGCTTGTCAGAATAGTTTCCAGGCATTGATGGTGCTCCGCTGTCTGCAGAGCCTCGGAAGCAGCATTGCTGCAGTCGTCGCCGCGTCGGTGGCAGTCGACGTGGTCCCTCGCGCAGAACGTGGGCGCTACATGATATACTCCACCCTGGGGGTGACGCTGGGCCTGGCACTGGGGCCGATTATCGGGGGTGTGCTGACTCAATTTTTCGGCTGGCGTAGCACGTTTTGGTTCCTGGTGGTTTTCTCGGGCGTGATGATCGTCCTCTTGCTGCTTTTCGTTCCAGAAACATGTCGCATGGTGGTTGGGAATGGGTCCATCTCGGCTCCGACGTGGAATCAGCCCGTGATGGAGTATATCCGACGACGGGCTGAGCAAGCAGATACGGAAGTAGAAGATCGCGAAGAGAAGCTTCAGATGATGTCCGCAAAGAAGCGACCAAGACCCCTGGAAAGCGTTCGACTTGCGTGCCAGAAGGAAAATTTCGCCGTGATCTCCTTCGTGAGTCTGCTGTTCTGTGGGTACACCGCTGTTCTCAGCACGCTCCCGTCCCAGCTCGAGGCAAAGTATCAATTCAATGCACTGCAGATAGGGCTGTGCTATATTCCATATGGTCTGGGTAGCCTGACCTCCCGGTGGACCGTGGGAAAACTCATTGATTGGAACTTCCGTCGACATGCAGAAAGGTGTGGCGTCGAGGTGGAGAAAAACCGTCAGGCTCAGCTGATCGACATGCCGCTTGAGAAGGTTCGGCTAGAGATTACATTTCCAGTGCTCTATGCTTGCTGTGTCTTCATTGCCGGCTACGGGTGGCTGATGAACTTTAAGACCCATCTATCAGGGCCCCTGGTGATGTTATTCTTCATGGCGCATTTAACATCCGGAGCAACTGGCACATTGATCACGCTTCTTGTTGATTGCAATGTGACGACCCCAGCAGCTGCCACTGCGGCTAATAATGCATTCCGATGTCTCTTAGGCGCCGGTTCGGTCGCTGGGGCAATTCCTTTGATCAAAGTCATCAGCATTGGATGGACTGCCACACTGATTGCCGGGATTTGGCTGCTTTTCAGCCCCATTCTCTGGCTGGTCTTTGTATATGGCCACCAGTACCGAAAAGACAAATTGAAAGAGAAAGATTTCAAACAGGGTGTTTGACAATGTGTGCAGAGTACAAAAGGATTGAAATGGCAAAATGGTGAGAGTAGTGGTGTAATAGCTTAGCCAGGTCGCAGAGTTCATAAAGCGGTCTCCGATTTGGCATACCAATTCTTACTATAGGTAGCTCAAGAAGACGTATGGTGAGTGTATCCAAGGCAGTGACCGGGTTACATATAGATATAGACCAGACGATGACACGTAGCTGTTTACACTGGTAGACGCGGAATTGTAATAGTTCAATAAGTAACAGTCACTACACTCTGATATTCTCAACATCTTATGTCGCTTTCAGAATGATATTAATGACTGTGTGGATGACATTAAAAAAAGCTAACTAGGCATCTCGCAAATCTTGACAATGTCTCGCATGACGCTCAGCCTCCAACTTCTCCCATTCTTTAAGACAAGGCGCAACAAATATTTTCCTCTGCCAGGATTTAACAAGAGTGCCGACGCTAACAACAATCCAGAGTAAGACGACAATAACCGAGAATATCTTCCCCAGTCAGTAAACACAATGCATCACGAATCTGATCTGGAGACTCACCGTGCCCAAGACCTTAAAGAACAACGAAGGAAGCTCCTTTGCAATGGTAGTCGTCGCAGTTGTGAACACCCCAAGCGGGAAGGTAAACCCCCACCAACCCATGTTAAACGGGAATCTCGACCGAGAGATAGTGGCCAGCGCAAAGAAAAGCCACACAAGCGCGAACCCCCACATGATGAGCCCGACCACGAAGCCGAGAATGTAGAGTATAGGACCGGCTGATACTTGCGCAGGCAGGCTGTTTGTTACGGGGAAGACCCTCATAGCCTGCGTCCCGAGTTGCATGATACTGAAAGCACCCTGACCCAATGGTCCTAGTGGAAGGAACACCGACACGATCACTTCTCTGAGCGGTAATTTATGGATCGTCAGGCGATGGAAGTACATCGCGAGTACCGTCATTGCCAAAGGGACTCCAGTGCCCCAGAGTATATAGCTGATAATGATGGTCCACAGAGCATGTTGATCGTTTTTTAATACCGAGGCCACGATCCCACCAGACGCAGAAGCGACAATGGTAGAGACAACAGGCAGCAGCCAGGCTGCAGTCATCCCCGAAAGTTCATTGTTATGCCGAGACATTCTGGAACTTGGTGTTAGTGATTGTTAGGCAGGAGGGACCGATACTGAGTACATAACAAACGGCAAATACATATTATTTGCAAGTGAGATAACGGTGTCAAACCACCAGAGTGCCCATGCCAATTTGGCAGCCCATTGTCCCCACGCCGGGACACACACGAAGCAGATCATGTTGATGATGGTTGCAAGTCCCATTGGAAATGTGCCTATCGGTCGTTATCAGAATGCGATGGATTCTATTGATTGGATGGAATACATACCGAGGAACAACGACTGCGTCGGATGGTTCAACATCGCCGTCCAGATACCCCGAAAGAAGGTGTACCGAATCAGAGATATGATGGTGAACAGAGAAAATAGGAGCACATTGAAAGCGAAAACAATCACGGACAGCCAATATAGCCAGGCGCCGTTATAGGGGAGATTGTAAAGAAGAATGGAGACAATACCCGTCCCCATGGTAGCACTGAACTTGAAAAAAGTGAGAAAACAAGCCTGGGACAACGGCACAGCTGATTCATACCCATCTGGTTTAACATGGTTAGTATAGTATATACAAATGAAAGGTAGAAATGGACGAACGATGGAGTAAAGTTGACTATAACCTGTCTTAAACCTTTCTGGTTTTTGGCGTGGAGTTTAGCTTCGAAATCATGGTTGGTCTGTTCTACGCCACCATGTTCAGGGCAATCTTGACTATTAGGCTGGCATCTCACACAACTAGCCGATGGGTCCATTTCAAAGGAGATATATAATCCACGTTAGCTTTAGGTGAGGATTAATGGAGGTCTTCCGCCTGTAACGGAGACATTTAGTTCGCTGGTTATGGAAGTGGTGGTTCACGCTTCTGGTTTCAGTCACTTGAGTTATTAATCTCAGGTCAGCGACTGTTGTTAGGAATGAAAAAGTGGTTATAGAATATCTGAATGACGGTTTCCCCGGTTTGTGCGGAATAATGATATCATCATTAACATAATCCACATTGAGCCTTATCCGGTCATCATGACCACGCGGGACCGCGTTTATATTTCCAATGTCATAAACTTTATATATACTATACCGTCAATAGTCTTGTGTTGGTTTGATTGTACTGAAAATTGTAGAACCGAGTTCTTACATCGTGAATGGTAGGTATATCGTATATAAGACTGATATAAATGTATGGACTCCACGCAGCGAACCCTCTCGCTGATTGAATAAACTTAGTATATTTCAAATTAACCCTCCGCAGTATGTATTACGTCTAAGGTAGTATACCTAGCCACACTACCCTACGCAGACGGCGCCAGCAAGGGCACAACGCGCGTCAACAGGGGATCATACGACATATAGGTGTCGAGGCCTCCCAGGTAATTCTGGCTGGAGATACTGTTGACCTGCGAAACCAACCCTTGGAGATCAGTATCCTCAGGAATGGAGTAGACGATGGAGGAGAACTTCGACAGGTCCGTTCCCTTGATTTTATCGAACATGTCTGACGACAGAAGCTTCTGGAACTCGTTGTACGGGCTCTCAAAAATGACTGTCGAGTCGGCAAGTCCGAAGTAAGCTGCGTCGGGAACGGCTCCAGGGTTCGTGACGACCTGTTGTTTTGGGGTTAGACTGAATTTGACAAGCGTAACATGGGAATCTCTCATTCCGAAAGAGAAAGCAAGTGAAGGAGAGGGGAAAGAAGATAACGTACGTAATTGTCCGGCCCAAGGCCCTCCGACTGCTTAATCAAAGAAGCAAGTTGCTGATAGTACGATACCGCAGCACCACCGTCTCCGGTCGGCGCTTCGTCAAGGAAGATTCCCTTCACTGCGAAAGCCTTGTCCCCGCTGGCAGAAGGCCAACCAGCATATCTTTTGATCTCCTCTTCCACATCAGAGATCCCCCGGTTGCCTTGCACGGTGCTGACGTAGCCGATAACGCGCGTGTTACCGTGAGCAGCCAGCTTGGGAACGGCGGCGCGGAAGTTCTCATCAGGCAGGGAGTTGGCACCGGGGCCGCTATCCGGGTTGATAATGACAGTGAAGTGAACGTTGGGGTGAGCAGTTATCCTGCGCTGAAATGTCAATAGCTTGTTACTATACAGGTCAATAGGGGTTTACACACAGGTTCTCGAGAGGCGTCCAGGCTCCGTCCGTCGGGTATGCATATGCAGGGATAATAACGTTTGCTGTTTCTGGAGCTGTGTCCGTGGCAGCATCTACGGAGTTAGACTCCACGGTACGCTTAGTAGGAGTGAGCGTATCCTCGTGGGAGCTCGAGTCGGAAGTCGAATCAGTAATGTGATGGAGCCCTTGATAAACACGCCCAAAGCGGAACAGACGATCTTCTGACGGAAGATTGCGCTTGGTGGGTTCGAGCGTGTCCCCATGAGAGCTCGAGTCGGAGGTCGAATCAGAAACGTGATGGAGGCCATGATAGACGCGCCCAAAGCGATATAGACGACCCTCTGACGGAATACTTGCAGTATAGGCCTGTTGGGAGAGAAGTGCCAGACAACTCAGAAGACCCAACAGGGCATGAGAAGTGTTTCCCAGAAACATTGTAAGAATGAAGGGAGTGAAAAGGATAGACCAAAAGAGTGACTCGAAAAAGAACGTAGTAAATCAAATCAAACGAAAGTGAAGCTTTCCAGAAGCTGGTGAACCGACAACTGCTTCCCAATCCTGGGGGTGACAGTCCAGCCGTTCCTCATATATATCTGAAAGGATATCAGGAGTACATCGGACGCCACATTACCGAGTAACCAGAACACGGGTTTACGCCAAAGTGGCCGTGTCACTATAGACGAAACAACCTCTCCGCGTCGTATGAGGCGTTTGTTCTAGCCCTCGGGATGCCCTTTGGCTAAGGAAATTAACAGGCTTTGACACGAGAAACGCCCCTGTACCATGAGGCTGGCTGAAATCCGTCACTGGGTCGGTCAAGTCCCCCAGAACCAGATAAATGAGATCTGGGTTGGTCTGAAACACATTTTTGGCCTTAGCCTTGTCGAAATTTGATATGAATGCAAGTATCCGCGGGCCATTAATTAAGCTAATATGAAGCTTGATGATTAGTAGTGCCCACATAATTCGGCAAATCGTTGTAAAATTGGAAGGCTGTCAATATCGCCGATATAGCATGCAAATGAACTTCTTCTAGAAAAGGGTTACCTATTCTCATTCACCATATAATGAGAGGAGATCCAGATCAGATCGGCCAGATCTATTGATCTGGAGTGTAAGCAGCCACAGGCGGTAATCGCACGTATTAGATCCCGCGGCATGAAACCTGGTGTTTCTTGTTTCTCGAGCACATCGTACAAGACATTCTGTGGTAGAGACTATGATAGCTTATGGGCGACACGGACCGATTGGCGGTAAACACCAAGAAAGCGACAAGACCGAACTAACAAGCAGCATGATTGTGGTATTAAAATTGAGGAAATCGTGGGATTGATAATTAGTTCCACGTGCGCAAGAAAGAAAGGATGCAGGATAAAAAAAAAGAAATGAAAAAAAGAAATGCTAGTTGTGAGGTCCTGCCCGGAATTGAACCGGGGTTTACGGAATCAGAATCCGACGTCATAACCACTAGACCACAAGACCCTTGGTATATCTGTATTAAATTTCTAGAGTTTTATAATGCAAAAACAAAACTACATGCTTGAAACAAGCTATCCAACAGCGTTACATTCCCCTTTACAAACCCTGGCCACCAAGGACGGAACGATATTCGATTTGATTTGCCGAGAAAAGATGAATAGTCTAGCGATCTAGGGGTTATCTCGGCGCTATAACAGGACGAATTGGGTTTACAGGGTAGGCTTCACTAGTCTGAAAATGCCGGGTAACCAACCACTTGAGCATCGAAATGGAAGCTCTTTGACAAAGGTTAATATCAATACCCCAAGGGAAGTACAATATCCGGTAGACTATTCATGATTCTTCGATGGGCTCGAGATCATTGGCTCGGTATTTACATGGAATCTTATCGGGACAGCTTTGCCTCGTCTATCTGCTGGTCATTCTCTAAATATATATTCATTAAGTCTAAATGTCTTCACGCATTAAGCTTCCTACATTATGCATTTACCTCAGCTCCACCACCCTTCTTCGCCTTACGCTCTTGCATAAACTTCACAGTTATAAAACACACCAGCCCCGCAGCATACGAGCACCCCGCAAAAGTGATTAATCCCCAATACTCTCCCTGACACCGATGGATGATCTCACCCGCGATCGGAACCCCAGTCAAAGCCCTATACCCACATTAGCTTGATACTTAAGACAAATTAAGTAAATCAGAAAGAGAAACATACCCTAAACTAACAATCGTATACACAGTCGTGTAAAACCTCCCATAAGCTTCCGTCGAGCAAAGCTCGCCCACACAAACCGGCACCAAACTGATATTACTCCCACTCGCGAAGCCAAACACAATGGCAAAGATAATAGTAGCAGCGATGTTCCCACTCGCGGGCATCCAGACGGCCAAGACCGAAATCAGACATAAGACGTTAGTGAGGATCAACGTGTTGAAGCGGCCGATCTTATCGGCCATGATGCCCGGGAGCCAGCGGCCGGGGAAGGAGCCCGCGTTGAGAAAGACAATGGTCAGGTAGGCAAGACGGCGAGACATACCGTGGGCGAGCGAGTACGAGACCACGTACTCGAGCGGGATGAAGAAGCCCCATTCGATGAAGAACACGCCTAGCGTCGTCAGCGCGAGCAACGGGTCTTTGAGGATGGTAAGGTCGGGGAGGATTTCTCTTTTGGAGGAGAGCGATGGCTTCGGTGGGAAGTTGGCTTGCACGAGGATGCATCCGGGGATGAGGAGGATCAGGGTGATGAGAGCGATGACGCGAGTAGCCCAGGCGAATCCGATCTTGGGCGCTAGGTACTCCAGGACCAGAGGGAAGATGACGCCCCCGATGCTGCCGCCTGACAGGGCCAGCCCGGTGGCGGCGCCTCGCCGGCGGTAGAAGTAATGTCCGATGCTGGCTACCGGGACGATAAAGATGAATGAGGTCCCCGTGCCGCCCAGGATGCCGATGACGATGAGGAAATGCCAGTACACGCGACAGAAGCCCACAAGGATGAGGGTGAGGATGATCAGGATGGATCCCACGAGCATGAGCACGCGCGGTCCCTTGGCATCAAAGATCGGGCCGATCTGGATGCCGCAGAAGAAGATTAGGAAGTTGTATATCCCGAAGATCCAGCCAATCTGTCCGGCACTCATGGATTCCAGTTGGTGTGTTGATATCCAGGCTTGGTAGATGCCGATGCTGTTCATGAGTCCGAGTCCACCCATGATTGAGCAGAAACTCCCGATGACGACCGAGTTGGCTTTCCAGCCGCCTTCGGGGTAGAGGCCGGGCGAGTCATTCTGTTGTTCTTTATCCATTGATGTATGGAGATTATTGTAGATAGTAGATGAAGGTTTCGTCGTTCGTTGGTCTGCTGAGAACAGCTAACTATACACCGGAATTGGTCTTCATTATATAGATCGAACTCGATAAAATCAATCCAAGCATGGTGAAATCTCTGCTGGCAAGTGGATCCCCTCAATTGACGTCGGCCATCGATGTATACCCGAATTGGGCTGTCATGTTGCTATTTTCAAGTATATGGCCCACCGTTGCATCACTGTCTGTATACTTCGGCCATCTCAAGTTGGCCGACGGCCGATAAATCCTCGGCAGGCCCTAACTAACCTTTTTGGCCGACGCCAGCGATCTGCATACCCGCACCCTAATCTATACCCCTTCTGTACTGGTGAATGACAGAATTTTCCGATTGGACTTCTGATTGGGTCTATTCTGGCCCCTGAAGCCGAGCTTGTGGCAATCCCGACTGCATGATTGTATCGTGGCCGAGAGTTGTACTCGGGCAGTGGGTAGACCCGCTCGGGTCGGCGGTTTTGTATAAGTTGTTTCTCGCGTTTGCCGACCATCAATGGACCCATGTCTGGAGTAGATTAATGGCAGGTTTGGCTGCAGATATGACGATTCATTATGGCACATGTCTTTAATCTGTACTGTAATTATCTTCGAGTACTACAGTTTACTGTAGTCTTATCCAGGTATACTATATGAAAGCAGAAGGGTGTCATCACGACTAAGTACTAAGTACTTCGTGGATGGCATCATCCTTCATAGATCAATAATGATGATTGTGTGATTTTGACCTTCAACTGTGAAAAATTCTCATTTCTTTATTGATTCCTGTAGACCTTTTCAAGAATTGCCAAACGTTCATACACCAAATAATTCCGACTAAATCAGACCAAACAATGAAACCCTAACCAGTCCAACCAATACCCAAACATGACAACCTACAACTTAGACAGTTTCTTCCCCACCAACGACTTTTCAGACGCAGCCCTCGCCTTCAACTCAGCAATCCACTTCTCGGAAATAACCGGCTTAACCTCAACAGCCGCAATCCACTTCTGTTCCTCATTCCACTTCCTCAGCTTCCCACCAACCCACGGACCAACCAAAGCGGCAGTCTCCGCGATCTTCTCCATCGGCAAAGTATGCCCCGCTTTCTGCACGACCTCATGTCGAACATGGCCATATTTCAACCCCCCGCTGCCAGAAAAGCGCGTGCCGATGATCTTCACCGCCGCGTCGTGGATCCCAGACCGGAACAGTGCGCTTCCCGCAGCGCTCAACACTAACACGTCAGGCCTGAGATGAGGCAGCAGCGCAAATGCCAGCACAGGCTCCGGGCGGTAGAACTTCTGACCCGGGTGCAAGGGGCCCACCATATCGGGGACAAAGAGCGGATCGTGTGGCGGGCGCGGATCGTTGTTGGCGTCGTCTGCATAGACTGCACCTAGCTCCCTGTGCTGGTTGAAGTTGGCTCGGGTGTAGAAGAAGGCTTCCTGGTGCTTGGTTGTGGTGAGGGTCACGGGTGGGTTGTGTCTTCCAGAGCTGGCAGTGTTGATCTTGATCTCAGGGTGGAGGACGGTTGGCAGATCGCGCAGACCGTACTGAGTCCAGCGGTCGAGCACGGCGGGGTCCCAAACGCGGAATGCCTTGCGGAAGTGTTTGTCTGCAACGGAGCGTGAGGGCCAGGTGTCTTTGCGCTGGATGGCTGATGCGAGAGTTCCTAGGCCTTGGGTGTGTCTCTCTTTGCCAATCAAGTAGGGCTCGATCATGGCGAGAGAGGTCAACAGGCGAGCGTGGATCAAGGAGAGGAAAATTCTGGTTTCTTGTCAGTAACTTGCCTTTGTTCGTTTGTACTGCTATAGAGGAAGAGGGATGTGCTTACAGCTGCGTGGCACCAGTACTATGTCCCACGCCGATTATAGGACGGGGCATGTCATTGCGGAAATGGTTGACCATGTGCAGAAGGTCGCGCGAATGGTCGAACCAGGACGCTTCCAACCAGTTATGTTGTGATCTCACGATAAGCAGGGTGAGTGGTACTTACGATCATTCCCAATGACGCTCTCGTTCAACACCCCGCTTGCTCCCTGGTGGGCACTGTCAGCGATCCAGATAGCTCGGATGCGGTAACCATCTTTTTCGCTCCTGACTAGTAATTCTTCCCACAAGGGCTCGTAAAGTTCCTTCAAGACAGCGGTGGTGAGTTTGAAAAATGTTTCCACGTAAGGGTAGAATTGAGTCAACGCACCTTGGGAAAGCCAGCTCCGTGGGTCCCGATGACGGTCACGTCGCCAGGCTGAGGATTGTGGTTGTTTAGCGGAATGTACTTCTTTACAGCAAGCTTGATAGACGCATCGGGGGTTATGGTGGCACCAGGGTATTCACGAATGTGCTGTCCATCAAGGACATGCTCCTCTACTGCGAAAAGAGACTTGGACATGGTTGCGATGCTCTTGGTGTTGATCGGATGACTTGCTTGTGAGGGAAGTAGTTGGCAGAGATATAAGGGAACAAGGGAGGAATAAGGGAAAATTGACAGTATATATACTCCAAAAAAATTTTTATTCACTATCATTTTGCTGGTGACTATCTAGTTGGGTAAGGTCCAATGCTGCCATATTCACTTTCTTCGAATGGGAATGCTTCACTCCCGAGGCTCAGTCACAGACATACCAGACAATGACTGCTACCCAAGACGATCCCTGGAATTGAGTGATAACTGATATCCTTTCAGAAAGTATAACCAGTGAACATGGAACTTCCAAGTGAAGCATGGTTGTAAAATATTCAGAGCTGATGAAAGATTAAAAAATGCTACATCCAGCAAGACACGTACTTGTCATCATCTCGTCTATGCTACCCATGCTGCGTGGAATTATGCTGCATTATACATTACTAGTAACTCAACATAACAGGAAATCGAAGACCTCATATTCAACCCACATTTCGGCTACAGGGTCAAATAATCCCACCATCTCAGGCTAGTTCAAACCTAAGGAATCTCAGGATAGATCCTATCGCCTTCTTCCGGCTGCTTTTGGATAAAGTCTTGGGGAGGATGTGCGGGCAATTGATTGTCATAAGCCCACTGCCGAATACCGTCGTAATTCTTGCATTTATGTCGAGTGTTGAAATCAACAAATGGCTTGGGGTCATCGGGCCAGACCCAGACCTGCCCTAACACGCCGGTGTCGGCCGTGCACATGAGTTGCTGGCGAAGGATGTCTAGACAATGGGCTGGTAATAGGTGAGTATACCATCGTTACGATGTGTCCACTAGACAAGATACTTACAGACGTGGCGCTTGACAATATAGTCATCGTTCACGAAAGCACCTTTGCCTTGGTCATGGTAGTAGTCATAGTTATAATATAGTGATTTACGGAGGAGATTCTACCATATCATATCAGTCAAATGAAAACAGGATGGGCTGTGGGAGCTCCTACCAGGCAGTGCAGGTGGTGCAAACCCTCCAGATTAGCCGGATATCCGCCGCCGTATTGATCGTTGATCTTGACTTGATCGTGGGCGATACCTGCCTCTTCGGCCGCCTCGGGGGGAACCCTGAGCGGTCGGTCTTGATTCGTTAACAAAGACGAAGTCCCTCAATCAACCGATCAAAATGCTCACAGTCTGTTCCCAGGGCCTCCCAAGCCTCATCAACTTCGGGACCAGCGTCTTGTCGATAGATGTTCTCGTGGAGAAAGGACCCGTTGTATTGTTGAACATGGTACTTGACACCCATGTCCCTCAACAATGGTGCTGCAGTTACTTAGCACATGATCCTTGCCAGATGATAGAGAAATCGGAAATCCAGATCATACAGGGCTGCGAGACGTAGGTACTGCAATGCTTGTCCATGTCGTCCCAGTAATAGCCGGAAACAGCCCCCACAGCGAAGATCGCGGCCACGGCTATAGGGTACACGAAGATCTGCCAGATTTGGGGAAATCTTTTCGTTGTATTCTCTTTTGTGTCAACCCAGACGCCCTCTTCTTCCGAGAGGAGGCTCTTTTGCTGCTCCTCATCTGGAGGTGGAGCGGCCGTTGCGTGCGAATCCATTGAGATGAGATGGTTCAAGATGCAGTAGACGCCTCGAGTGTCAGGAATAGGCCTATGCCTTTGGATGTACAATAAGTTGTATCAAGCTAACTAGGATCTATTTTCGACATAGATCTTGATGGTGTTCTGAGAAGAACCTACGTCACGAGTCAAAATTCTGCACTTCATTTCCGTCACCGGCGATGAACTTCATGGAAAACTGGTTAAGTTTGGCATCCGTCACCACTCTTGGGGTTGAGTTTGACTGTACTGCCTAGAACCCTGGGAAAGGAATCCGTCTGGAGCTGTTTGGTCTATTTTGGTGGGTGTGGTTTCCGCGCGGCCCCGACATAGTGGGTCAGAATCTACTATCCGTTTGATATCGCCGGAATAGGTAGGTGACAGCATGGACCAGACATAGTGTTTGCCATTATGAATTGGAATCTGATGGATAAATTTAGTATTACATTGTGCTTTCATGAGGCTTAATGCAATTGACAGCCCAGCTACAGCTGTCGGTCATATCCAACATTACCTTTTCAACTTTCCCATGGCTACTCGCCTTTGCCACACGCCAATTGTATACAAACTACGATTCTGATGCAATTGTCTAGAGAAATGAAGAAAATCCCAACAGTCCACAATGACGCGCAGACCTCTGTCAAAATTTGCAGGTTGGGGTTATGGCTAGGTCTATAAAATCCTGTCTATTCACCGGCTTTGACACAATGACAGTCTCTCCATCTCCACTTAAAGACAATACCATTGTTCTCCAGTCTAACAAAGACTCTTAATCCATCATGCGTTTCGTCGCCACCAGCTTCACTTTAGCTACCCTGCTCCTCTCCGTGAGCGCCCGCCCCGTCGAAACCGACGAGAAGAGGCAGGCCGACGGAGACTCGGGCGTCGCTAGCTACCCCAGCTACGAGCCGTATGATAAGTACACCGGTTACAAGGATTATGGCTATACTCCCTACGAGACCTACAATCCCTACAAGCGCGACGCCAAGCCAGAGGACGGAGAAGAGAACCCATATGGAGAATACGCCGACTACAAGGACTATGGTTATACTCCCTACGAGACCTACAACCCCTACAAGCGCGACGCCAAGCCGGAGGATGGAGACGAGAACCCATATCAAGAGTACAACCCCTATGAGACCTACAACCCCTACAAGCGGGACGTGGAGACACAGGAGGGAGAAGCGAAGCCCTACGGACAATACGCCCCCTACAAGAGCTACAACCCCTACAAGCGTGACGCCAATAAGGAGAATGCCGAAGCCGCTTCGTACAAGCCTTATAACACCTACAACCCCTACAAGCGCGACACCAACAAGGAGAATGCCGAAACCGAAGCCGCCTCGTACGAGCCTTACTCCTCCTACGAGCCCTACCAGAACTACGACCATTATCCCGAAGAGAGTGCTTAACTCAGTCCCGAATTTGCCCGCCTTAGCATGATCTCCTGCCAAGAACTGGATCAAGGTGGAAGAGCGCTCGTGGCTTTGGCTCCGATCTATCAGCGAGCGCTTATGACGTGGATGGATATTCCAGGACTCAATTTATCGCACGGCTAATGAGCTGCCTAATATTACTGTATCTAATCAATGCTCTCCGATAGAAAGGGGTGCAAAAAGTTTGTACTATTGGTTCTTCTCTACCAATGGTATGGAACCCAAGCTTCTTGTTTCGAATGACTTGGCTCCTAATCCATTATATTTAATTCTATTCCGGGTCGATTGGTTCTGCTGCATTCTGTAGCTTAATACGTATAAGCGTAAAAGAGCCAGCCACGATGCGCAGCCACGAAAGTTCAATTTCCCCCAACTTGTGCTCTGGATTAAACAATACTATGATCTCATTGTAAACACATACGAAGTACTCTGCATGTTTAGCGTCACAAATTATTTTTCTGCCTTGAATGGGGTCTGATCTTCAGCACTACCTGTGTACGATAGACTACCCGTCGCTCATTATCGGTTTAGGGTTAAGTTGTATAGATCGTCCTGGGCTGTGCATGGCGGAGCGTGAATGTCGATACCCAATAGGTTGAATGAGATAGACAAGGCTCTCCCAACCAACACACAAATCCTTCAAACCACCGCCATGCTATTCCCACTAATCAAAGATCATTTTTAGATCCGATGATCTGAAATCTGACCTAAACCGCTTTCCGATAATTGGCAGCATGTGGGGGTCTGCGCGGACGCTAGAGCCGTTGCTCGCGCTTCAACTGACTCGGTGATCCCCACCTGCCTGGCATGTCGTCAAGGCTTTGGCATATGCTATTTTAAGCCCATCGTGACTTCGAGGACGCACTTGAGAAGATAAATGGGATGGAAAAGCCATCACAAACATCTACCATCATCCAAATTTTCGTGTTCCACAGTCTACACCTCTCGCCTCTTCCATCCAATCAATAATCAACCATGGGCTTTCCTGCACGAGCGAAATGGTACTCTCAGAGCACCAATCTGTCTCTGCGAATTCTCACGGGAGTTACTTCGCTCATTGCACTCTGCATCTTCGGATGGACGAACAGCAGACATGAAGCGGGCGAAACAGAACTGACTGATATGGGCGGGCCCTTGGTCAGTCCAGTTATAGCAGGTGTAAGTACACCGCCCTTCAATCATACACTATTCAAGAGAGTTTAGATTTAACGGACGATTTTTTCATGATATAGACCGCATACACTCTTGCGTGGTCGGTTATAGCGGTATGTGTCGAGTTGCTATCGCACAAACCAATTCATCACGGCATCTATGTTACCTTCGATCTATTCGCCTGGTCCGGGTTGATTGCGACTATAGTGCTGTACATGCTATTCATGTTTCCATATTTTGATGGTGGGTATCGGTGCGCAATAGACCATGACGGCTGCAACGGAAAGATGCTGGCAAATCTCGAGCACTTTGCGACGTCGATGGCTTGCCTTACCGCGTAAGTGATGTTTACCTGTCTGGGTTGGTATGGGGCTCGTTACTGACTGAGACAGGGTTTTGTACTTCTGGCTTTTTGTTCGGTCATGCATCTCTACCCATAAGCAGCGGAAGGGGGAGGGTGCTTCCGCAAAGGAGAGAAATGACTCCCATGCCTAGATGGCAACGAGGACGATAGGGGGAGGATGTACAGGGTTGATGACTGTTTACGAAACTTTGTCAAGCCTTATTAGGCTGGGTATAATGCCAACTAATCTGTGCTGCGTGAATGCGTGGGATTTTTTTTTGCCAGTTTATGCTTATGACTCGCTGATTGTTTATACTAGTATATAATACAATAGCTAATATTTAATGATAACTCAATTACAAAATTATCCATGCTTCAAACGTATACCAGTGCCTCTCCGCATCCTGAAGTGACGCTGCAAGCTAGCGCTCTGTTGTTCCTACGATCAGCCATCCAGCAGTGTTATATCGCAAGGAATGCTCGATCAAGGATATTCGACAACTTAACATTTCATAGGGTTGAGATACCTCAAACTGCTCCAGTTTTATATTAGGATTTACCTCTTGCCACCACTTCTTTCGGTGACGGTAATCAATTCCATTTTCTCAAAGGATAAGTCCTCAACGTCCAAACGAGAGGACTTGGATGTCTTAATTGCTTAAGCACGCATTTTCATTATACAGGATGCGCAAACTTCCATAGTGTGGCCGGAATTCAGGCATGGTAGTTCCCCAGGCGACAAAAAAACTAGCAATTACCGGACGCAAAGAACGTGCCACGATGTCTTTATAGCTAAGTGATAATAGCGGTGCTCTATTGATCAATATCAGAACTTAAGTCATCTACGACTACCTAGGCATGATCCAAATGCCACCAAACAACGCCATAGACCACTACACTCAGGCCCGAAATCAAGGCACGATACCAGCGATCGGATTCGTTCCTGGCAGGTCGATGATGACATCGAGGGCAATACTCTGGCCGAACCACGGAAAGATGCTGGACGGATCCACAGCGGCCCGCACGTAAAGCAGACAAATGCAGAAACGGACATTCGGATCACAGCTCGCAATGACATCAGTACTCGCTCTGACTTTGGAGTTCTCAAATATCCAGGGGAAACAACTTTACCAACTTCAATAGGGAACACTTCAGGCTGGCGTGCTGGGACCATCGCGTTGCCGTCACCGACAAACTACCATAACAGTCTTGCCCCACAGGGGGTCTCTGCCCTGGCGCACTCTTAAAGAACAGCTTTTCTCCACTGATTCTCCGCAGACTTTTGCAGTCCTAAGCCTTCTGACGGAGTGGTGGGAAGGCTGGAAGTCAACCATGAGAGCCTTCGAACGCATCTGTACGGCAGCCGTGCTTCTAATTTTTTGCACGCTGCTAGTCGAGCGACACTCGTCTGTGATCCAGTCAAAATGGCAGGAGATCCGCGATTTTTCTCTCTCATTGCCGGTTGGAAAGCGCAACAGCGTCGCGCAAAGTGACACCACCAAGCAGGGGGGCAATTCGACCGCTCGGCCGGTCATTCGCTCGCCAAAGACCCAGACACAGGTCTCATATCCGGACCCAACGCATGCTTCGTCGCGGAAACGGCTCAATGCGCAGCGCCTTGCGCCGTCGCGAGGAGACCAGATAGGCAAAGGGGACCAGATAATTATAGACGAGGCGTCTGGGCTCCAGATGAGAGACGGAATCATCGTCGTGGGGAGATTGTCCAACGAAGACACAAGCTGGATCTTGCGCGATCTACCCGAGTATGTCACCACAACGTCTCTATACAAAGCTAGGTATGCAGTACTAATCGTGATCAGATGGCACAACGCAATCTACACAGTCGACGACCCCACCGCACCTCTCTCGCTCTCTACAAACAAAGGCAAAGAAGCCAATGCCTACCTCCAATACATCATCGACAACTACCACAGCCTCCCCGAAACAATCATCTTCCTCCACAGCCACCGCGACGGCTACCCGCAAGCATGGCACACCGAGTTCAGCCAGCACAGCAACGTCGAGACCGTCCAGATGTTGCAGACAGACCACATCCAACGCAACGGCTACGCCAACCTCCGCTGTAATCCGAACCCGGGCTGTCCCGAGGAGATCCGGCCGTTGCTGCCGTCTTCCTCTTCCTCCTCCGCTGCGCAGAACAGCGGGGTCAAGGACACGGACTTGGCGTTCGCGAGAGCCTGGGTCAGCTTCTTTAATAGCACAGATGTTCCGGAAGTGGTGGCCACGCCGTGCTGTGCGCAGTTTGCAGTGTCGAGAAAGCAGGTGCTGAAGAGGCCGTTGAGTGCCTACGTGCAGTATCACCGTTGGCTGATGCAGACGGAGCTGGAGGATGATGTTAGTGGGAGAGTGATGGAGTATATGTGGCATATTATATTCGGGCAGGACCCGGTTTAGTAAGTCCGCCTTTGCTTTCTCAAAATTTATATAAATATTTGCGTGTCTCTAACGTGAACTGCAGTTGTCCCGACATAAGCGATTGCTATTTCGATGTGTACGGCATTTGAGAAATTAGGTCTTGGGCGTAATGTGTTGGCATCTGCTTGCTTAGGTTATTGACTATATTAATACCTTTTGATATATAATCTCACATAGGAGATAATATCATATTTTCAAATCTAAATTCTAGTCATCCCAGAGTATCACAAACTATACAGGTCCCCTCACCCCAGCAGCAAACCGCCCATCAACAGCCCGCAACAACGTATACAGCGTCTGCAAAACAGGCGCATCAACGCCCAACTCCCTCGCCTTCCTAGCCGGATACCCCAAAATGACCTCGATCTCCATCGGCCTCTCATTCTCACAATCATACTGCATACTAGTCCGTATCCGGCCCAGCGCTCGAGCCCGCGTAATAAACTCTTCCTCCAACCCATCCGGCAACGGCACACCGCACGCTCTCCCGACAGACACCACCTCCAGGATCAGCCGTTGAGACAGCGACACCGCGTCGGGCGACGAGTCCAGCCAATCCTGCGTGTCCATTCTCGTCAGCGAGGTGATGGCGTTCCAGGCGGCGTTCCATGCGACCTTTTCCCACCGGCGCCGCTGGATGTCGTCTACGACGTCGACGTTCGTGCCGCCTTCTTGGAGGAGAGTGGCAAAATTGGCGAGCCATGTTTGTTCCGCCGGGGAGGGGGGAGACGTTGCGTTGGTGAAGAGCCCGATCTGGGTGTTTTCTGCTACGGTGTGGTGGACTGTGCCCGGGGTGGGTTGGCTGGCTCCGACCCAGGCCTGTTGATTTCACAGCGATTGGCATCGTGCTGACAGCCGGGTGTTTTGGGAGGGGGAACATACCACGCAAGTTAGAATAGAGCTCGTGGGAAACGCGCGCCGAAAGGGCTCTTCATTGCCGACTCCGTTCTGGATGATCACGATCGACGTGTTTTCGCCCACGACGGGCGCGAGAGCCGACGGCGCGGCCTCGGGGTCAATGGCTTTGTGGGCACATACGATGAAGTCGAATTTCTCGGTCAATTCGGCGGGAGATTTGACCACTAGTAATAATATTTATCAATCTACCCTGGGTCATCCCCATCATGAAGAGGGAGGCGGTAGGGTGGGCTATTCACCTTTGTATGGACGGAAATGGTGTTGGCCATGATTGGCACTGCTCACGAAGACTCCCTGAAATTTTATTGTTATGACAGCTACAGAATCCTCGAGAAGACGGACGTACATTGCACTTGACAGCTTCATAGTTGGAGCGCGCGACGACTGTCAGGCGCACCCGTTCGCAGCGTTGCAGGATGAAGGCGTAAAAGGAGCCGATCCTGATTGCTGTCAGATGGTTCTGCGCCAATTGGAACAGTATTTGAGACTTACGCTCCGAGACCATAGAGGAGCACGTCAATTCGATCCGACATGTTGGTAGTAGACGATAATGCATGGTTGTTCACCCCTCATGCGCGCAGAATTAATGCGGGGTTTCCGGAATTGAATTGTGGGGATCGGAAGAATGGCCGATCGAAGGTTTCTGGATGTACTACACGTGCTCTAACATTTCAATGGACTTTTATTACTCTGTCTTATCTATGGTAAGTCTGATGGATCGACAGACGTAGCATTCTGTTAACTCGAAGATAGTTCTGAGACAAATCTCAGACAAGAAATTGCGGTTCAGCCATACGAGTATCGCCTCCAATCAGACTCGAGTTGCGAAAAAATGGTGATGGGATTGTAGTTAGTGGCTTCCGATACTACTGCTTACTTTTGCCTAGAAGGTCCTGATTGGGAATAACCACACGGTCTAGGCCAATCCGCTTCACACTGAGGCTCAAGACGAGTCCAAATGAATCAGAGCGATGTGATGTCTTGGCCATAACCAGGTTTTGGTCGCGCTAGGCAAACATGGCGTCTCTACCACACGGATGCCTAGAATGGCACGGTGTAATATCTTGGGCCCCATAAGCTCAATTTCCCCCTTCAATGGATAATTCAGATCGTGGTGCTCCTGTCACAATTCCCAGCAGCAATGAGTACCAGATTCGATTATATGAACCCTTCCCTTGCCCAGGGAAGTAGTATCATCCTCCAGGCCCATCTAAAGGATCAAGATCTGGAAATTGGTAACTGACGTCTTTCGCGGGATACGCAGAGCCTACTAACAACGGTAGTTGACCGACTAATCGAGCCCCAAACGATCGCGAACTTCCTCCAGTCTTGTGTCGAAGGGCCTCTTCCCAACGGAAAGGAATCACAGCTTGTCCGACTCACTAGCGACGAAGTCCAGTTCGCAGTAGCCCCTCGCCACGATGGCCCGCCCATAATCGAGCGTGTCATGCAGCGAGTCGGCTCCATGGAAGACGGCGATCGGCTATGCCTCGTGGGAAAGAACATCCAATTTATCAAATCCCGTCTGTGGGAAGGGATGGTCCCGCTCTCCGAAGAGCGATGGCAGGAGAAGGGCCTCGACCGCCCCGAGAATTTCGAAATCGCCTCCCAGTATTTGTCCGCGGTGCTGGCCGCATTCGACTACCTGAACCAACCGCGGGTCATGCGCAATCTGCGGGACACATTCAACTTGATCTGGGACCATTGGGCGGAGCTGGATAGTGTGCTGAACGAGAGGCGCGCTTCGCGGGGCGAGGAGCGCGTCAGTGTCGCTGGCCTTTGGGCAGAGTACATCGCCGCGCACTATGAGACTATCACGGGGCGCGCGCACCGCTGGGTGATACTTCATGTTAACGCGTTGCAGGCTCCGCTACTGCAATCGCTAGCGTCGCATCGCCCATCAAACGAGGACGTAGTCGATGATACCCAGTGGAATATCACAAACAATCTGCAAATTCTAGCGGAGATTGCAGCAGTCGCGGACTATTCCATCATGCTGCCGATGCATGGCTACGATGGATACATTGCACCTCCGCCGAGTCCCAATATCCCACTAAAGCTGCAGTCACCTATATTGGCCGACCGCCAAAGGACCTACATCACGCGGTTGAAACAAGTCAGTCGACAAATCATATACCAACGAGTCGCAGAAGGGAGAAGTACGGGAAGTGGCGTCGCATCGCCAGAATCGCTCCGTCAGACGGCCTCCGACCAAATTGAGGCCCAGCAGCTGGTGCGGTTAGAAACCCGAGGCGAGCCGTTACTGACAATGCCCAAAGGCCCGTGGATCAGGCGAGAGCTGTACATGATTGAGAACTTCCCAAATCATTCATTTCGGGGTCTCGCCATATATCGGCTCACATACCAGCAGTCCGAGGCCGAATGGGCGGCTTTTGTGAAAAAAGTGGAAGCTCATGTCTCGGAATGGGGACGAGGCGAGACGGGAAGTGACCAGCTCAAAGGGCATCTAAAACTACATTGGTTGGATGGACAAGCCCTGAATATTCCCGAGGGAGATGTGGAAGCGGCGAAGCGGTATGGTTATCTGGCAAAAAAACGATAATAGCCCTCGACTGACTGGTTATTCCTGTAGACAATTTACGAGCCATGCTTTAGCATCATTCGACACCAGTGACCATGTGAACAACCGGGTATTCCTGGTTGCCGACCACGCCAGTTTCTCCTCGTACATGGGAGACACCTATTCCGCCGCAACCGAACTCCTATTAGCTGGCGATTTCGCTGGCTTCGTTCTTGCCATCGACGCAGATTATGATCCCGAAGAAGGATGTGGGCGACCTGACGAATCCCCCGGATATCACGGGCAGATGCGCATTCTAGGCAACCTCGTCTGGGGCGATCTCTATGCGATGGTTTCATCTCAGAGCGCATTACTCGAGGACCTGTGGCCGCTCGCTCTTGACCACCCCAACCAGGTATATGTTGGTCCTACTGTTCCGAGACAGATTCATGATTGGAGGGCGCACAACGGCGTGCGCAATCTCCTTCTTCGGCAGACGGTTGATTATGTGTTGGCGAAGATGAATGGCACTGCTCCCCCCTTGCCGATACCTTCAGCATCACAGTCGGGCACCGGGCGAGTGGCAGGAGAAGATGAAAACCCGGCAGCCTCCAGCCCAGTACCGCAGAATGATACTCACAGAGCAGCGGGCGACGAGGTCCCATCCTCACCGGATTCTATACGTGGCCCAGAAGCGGATGTCATGAGAACTTTTATGATGCAGAGCTTCACGACTTGGCTGCGGCAGACAAATCGACCACAGGCGGCAATCCTAGCTGAGGAAACCATGCTATCGGGTCCGGATTCAGCCCCTGATGTTGACCGTGTTCGACGACGGATTGATGCACTCGAGGCCGGCGATGAGACGGAGACAACAAGGGCCCAGGATACAAGTGACGATCCATGTCCTATGCAGTGATTTGAATTTGAGAGACCATGACTGTTTTAAGCTATATATAAGGTAAGATATTTCAGCAGCAATGAGTCTTGGTGCTGCATGTATAATCAAACGATCCGATGTAGCTATATCAGCAGTTTTTGTTCTTTCTTCGAAGATACAATCAAGAAATTATCGATAATATTATAAAATAATCAACGAGACCACTAAACATGTATATCAAGTCTAGTTTCGATAAGTGCCATTCAAATAGTCAATGCACCTTAGTTGTGGTGGTTAAACGGGTTAGGCCAAATAAAGGGAGAAACCGTGCGTGACATGACGTTGACTTCGCGCTGAAAGTTTCCCCGAAAAGCTTCAGCTCCGGTCAACTTTCCTCCCCCGATTCTTCGCATCCACTCCGCGGGCCATTTAGCCCTCCTTTTACTCTATTTAACAATGAGACTTGTCTAAATATCACATCGAAAGCAATTCAACTTCATCCTCCCAGCGTTATCACCGCCTATTATCCGATTGAACCTCTCCCGACCGGCGATTGCAGGACCTGCACCCGCGCAGGCCTCAACTCATTCACCCCACCGACGCCCTAAATCAGCCTGTCTTCCACTTCACAATGTCTGCCCATTATTCCACCGAGCCGGTGGCCACCGCATCTGCCACGTTGTCAACCACCTTCGGTCCCCTGCAGATCGCCCTCTTCGCCAACCAAACTCCCCTCACGTGTCGCAATTTCCTCCAACACTGCCAGGACAACTACTACGTGGGCACCATCTTCCATCGCATCGTCCCGGACTTCATCGTCCAGGGTGGCGATCCGACAGGCACCGGGTCGGGCGGGACGTCCATCTACGAGGACCCAGAGTTCGAGTACGATCCGGACGCGCGGGACCCGAACGAAAAGGTCGTGCTCCGCGATGAGCTGCACAGTCGGCTACGGTTCAACCGGCGAGGGCTGGTGGGAATGGCGAAGAGCGAGGACGGTACATACGGAAGCCAGTTTTTCATTACCCTGGGGAACACGGAGCGCGAGCTGAATGGGCAGTGTACGCTCTTCGGGCGCATCGAGGGCGACTCCATTTATAACCTGCTGAAGATCGCGGAGGCGGAGCGCATAGAGGGTACGGAGACACCGGTTTACCCGGTCAAGGTGACTGGCTGCGAGGTCGGGGAGTTGGGACCGCTGGCTGGCAAGATCAAGAAGAGGCAGATCACGGCGACCGCGCACAAGACGGGGAAACCTGCACCGCCCAAAAAGAAGAAAAAGGCGACCAAGGGTGGAAAGACGCTGTTGAGCTTTGGAGATGATGGCGACGTGGCCGCGGATATGCCCGTGCGACCGGCGAAGCCCAAATTCAACGCCAGCCTCGTCACCGATACGCAAGGCACGTCCAACGACGCTCCTAGCAAAACGCGGGTCGAAGATAAGACCGAGGCGCCGACAAAACCGCGCAAACGGCCACACTCGCCGTCTCCTGAGCGCCGGCCGCGTCCCAAGACGCCGGAGCCAGAGGCACAACTCCCCCTGCCTGACCCGGAGTCGCCAGAGCGCTCGCCCTCGCGATCGCGATCACCCCCCGCAAAGAAGTCCTTCCTGTCTCGCACCAACGCCGAGATTGAAAATGTCATGGCCTCCATGCGTCGGGACGTTCACGCCGGGCCCGCAGACTCCGGCCGCAAGAAGTCCGCCTTGGAAGCCATGATCCCGGACACGGCGATCCGCGGGCGCAGACGCCCACCGCCAGGAAGCACAAATGGTGGCGGCCGTAGCGGCGCAAATGGGCTCAGCAGCTCATCCGACAAGGACACCCTCAAGTTATTCAACGCGTTCAAGACCAAGCTCGAGACCGCAGAGTCGAGCCAGCCTGCCCGCAACGCCTCCCCTCCACCAACTAAGTCCAAGAAGGGCACACATACCGAGAACGAAGAGTCCGAAGACCCAGAAGCCCAGCTTTGCGATCTACACTTCATTGCCAACTGCCAGTCCTGCAAATCGTGGAATGACGAGGGCGATGCATCCGCCGCCGAAGATGACGACGACCGCGGCTGGCTGACCCACCAGCTGCAGTTTGGCAAGGACACGAAGGGCAAAGACCTCAAGTGGAAACAGCAGAATCCTGGAGACGTGGATTCGTTGATGGTGATTGACCCCCGGGAGAAGGAGAAGGAGATTATAGGTGGGCGAAAACGAGGGCTCGCTCGGGACCGGGAGCGAGAGAGGAAGATGGAGCGAGCGGGGACTCTGGAGTGGGAAAAGGGACGACATTGATTTCCTGACATTGATGACGAACGATGTTGATATAGATAGATCTATGCAGCGGTCAATTTACAGCCTTATACATAATGGGACTTAGATGTTGCTACAAGGGATCCACCAGCCCTACATCTTGATTATGTATACATTCAAAATTAACTTAGTACATGACAAAGGAATAGTGTGTTGGCGATCTCAGCCAGATCAAGCCCTATACCAAACGTTGGTCAACGTTTTGGCGTCGGGGCTGAATAGTGCACTAATCCCCTAATGTCCAACTGACCTAGCATAAGGAAGCTATTCCAACAGGCCATAGCAGACAATTCGCGCAAAGTGGATAAGCGTCATGGTTCCCGGGTGGGGTTGCGGGATATGCCAGGATCATTTGGTTTATACTGCAGACAGCCTTCATAACTAGTTCATATAGTTATAGTGAACCCCTCATTCCTGGAAGGCACTATTATATTGGAGTTAAAATGGTTGAAAATGGTATATAAATGTGTCTCCGTTCCTACCAAAGATCCTCTCGAGATCCTTTTGACAGTGTAAGTTGTTACTCTGGTAAATGTTGAGATGCTGCTCCACACCCTCGTCGATTACACGTCCCAGCACTATGTTGCTGCGATAGCTACTTCAGTATGTGACTACTGATATGATCCCTTGAGGAACTACCTAAGACTAAGCTATATCAATTCCAACTCTAGATCCTCCTCGCCATCATAGCAAAGTGCTTCTACGAACTATGCATCAACCCCCTCTCCCGCTTCCCGGGCCCAAAACACGCAGCCATATCCCGGATCCCAAACCTATACCACAGCACCAAAGGAGACCTAGTTGACTGGGTCACAGAGCTACACACAATATACGGCAGCGTCGTCCGCGTAGCCCCCTCCGAACTAAGCTACACAGCCCCAGAAGCATGGAAAGGCATCTACGGCCACGCCGGCGGCGGCACAAAGTCTACAGAAAAGGACCCCCGATTCAACGGGCCCTCCTTCAACGGCGCCTCAGATATCATCCGCGCCAAAGGGCCAGACCACACCCGCTTTCGCCGCAACTTCTCCCACGCATTCTCCGAAAAGGCCCTCCGCGCGCAACAGCCCCTCATCAATCACTACGCGGACATGCTGATCCGCAAGCTTCACACCCGCACACGAGAAAGCCCACAGACCCCCACCGAGATGGTCCACCAGTACAACCTCACCACCTTCGACATCATGGGCGACCTCACCTTTGGAGCCTCGCTGGACCTCCTCGCCGGAACAGGCGACGACAGCTGGGTCACCGCGATCTTCTCCAGCATGAAGGCCAACGCGCTGCGCAGACTAGGCCGCTACTACCCGTGGACCGCGCGCATCACCCAGATGCTCG
The DNA here is from genome assembly GCA_002850765.1 of Aspergillus taichungensis. Classification (NCBI taxonomy): domain Eukaryota; kingdom Fungi; phylum Ascomycota; class Eurotiomycetes; order Eurotiales; family Aspergillaceae; genus Aspergillus; species Aspergillus taichungensis. Next base: position 142,847 of record KZ559504.1, on the reverse strand, counting down.
TTCCGCGGGCTCTGAAGGCGAAGGCCGCGGCGCATTACAAGGCGTGCATGCAGCGTGTAGATACCCGCGTGGACCCCGCGCGCAACATCCACAAACCGGATATATGGGGCATCGTGCTGGATAAGAAGGAGACTCTCCGGTTGAGCCGTGCGGAGATGTACTCCAATTCGCAGATCTTTATGGTTGCGGGGACGGAAACGACTGCGACGGCGTTGAGTGGGTTGACGTATCACCTGCTGAGAAATCCGGAGAAAATGGATAAGATCGTGGGGGAGGTTCGGGGTGCTTTTCAGAGTGATTCTGAGATTGAGCTTGGGAAGTTGACGCGGTTGGAGTACTTGAATGCGTGCATTGAGGAGGGTCTGCGCATGTATCCGCCTGTTCCTAATGGGATCCCGAGAGTTGCTCCTGGTGGAGGACTCTTGGTTTGTGGGGAGCATGTTCCGGCTGGGGTACGTTTTTATTAAAGCTTATTTTTCTCTTATCTTCTTTATTTGTTTTGCTCTGACAAGCAACGTACAGACTGCACTCTCCGTCAATCAGTGGGCAACCTATCACGACCCCCACAACTTCAAGCGACCAAACGAGTTTATCCCAGAGCGATGGATCAGCGACGAATACGCCAGCGATAACAAGGCAGCCCTTCAACCATTCTCGTTCGGGCCAAGGAACTGTCTAGGAAAGAAGTAGGTCTTTTCTATCCCTGTCTCCTGCAGGCTATTGTCAGAGCTACAAGTATAACTGATATTCGTATAGTCTGGCGTACAGCGAATTGCGTGTCATCCTTGCCAAAGTCTTGTACCATTTTGACCTCAGTCTTGCTCCTGAATCTGTGGGCTGGGATAAGCAGAAGTCTTTTCTCTTGTGGGAGAAAAAGGAGTTGATGGTTTATTTGAAGGAGAGAACGGGGACTGTGTAGGTGGTTCGTAGCTGGGAGGTGGAGTTGCACCGCTGTGGGATTTCCTGGCCATAGCTTATGGTAGAGCAAGCGGGTCTGGTTTGTCTCTGATACTCAAGTATCACTTATGACGAAAGCGTGGGAGGTACACGTTTTACTTCTAGCAAATAGTAGTCCCACTGTTAGAGATATGAGAACTTTATCATGCCATATGCCAAAAGAGTGGCCAAGTCCCCTCAACTACAACCAATCCAACATATCAAAAATACTACAAACCTACAAAGCCACACTATCCCCAACCAACCCCCTAAACTCCTCCAAGACATCCTCCCAAACCCGAGGCTTCTGCCCAGCAGCCCTCTCAACAGCCCCCAAAGCCGCCAAATCCCCCCACATCCTGCCCCGGTCCGTCGTCCCATTCAAAACAGTCGTGCGGCCCAACCCCAACACCAAGCAATACAGCGCCTGCTCCCTACTCACACCCGCCCAACTGGCCAACTCCCCAACCGGCCCAGACCGCAACAGCTCCGGATTAGCCGTCAGCGTCCAAAAGCTCTGATAGATAATCCCCGCGCGCTGCTCGCGGCAGAACTCGCGCAGCGGGACGTCAAACTGCGTCGCGACGTAAAACCGGTTCTGCACGACGGCGGGCGGCACGCGGACTAGCGAGGAGAGCTCCCGGAGGATGGGGAGTGTTGTGTTTGAGATACCTAGGTTGCGGATGCGATGCGGTACGTACGATTCGGCTGCTGTCCAGGCTTCGACGGTTTGGGACATTGTGGGGAGAGGCGAGTGGAGGAGGAGGAGGTCGATGTAGCTGTCCTCCGGGGTTCCTTTGTCGTCGTTTGGCTGGTCGGGGGTGTTGTCGTTGGTGTGAAGGTTGTGCAGGGATGAGGCGATTGAAGCGTGGACTTGCTGGGTGATGCTTGTTGAGGGGTCGTAGGGCATGTTGTTCGGGGATTGGCCGTTGACGGAGGTGAATTTGGTTTGGATCTAGGGATTGACCGGTTAGTTGCATGTCTTTTTCTTGACATTCCTCTATTGTATCTCAGATGTTTTGAAGAAATAATGTGTGTTATACATGAAAGACTACATGAAAGACTACATGGGTAGAGAAGGAGTATACATACATGAAGATCCTCTCTCCGAACAATCCCCTCCCGGATCGCCCTGCGCACGCCCTCACCCACCAAATCTTCCCGGTAATGCTTGGGCTGGGCCGCTGTGTCGACAGCACGAAACCCACTGCTGATAGCCTGGTGGACAAGATCGGCCGTGCGCTCTTTCTTCCAGGCTGTGCCGTAGATGAAGACGGGGAGGTGGGCCGCGACAGGCGGGGCCGGGGCGCCGGGCACAGGTCGGAGGGGGTAAGCCTCGAAGGATAGTTTGCCCATAGCTGGTCGGGCCATTATTTGTTTGTGTTTTGGGGATTAACGTACTTTTGCTTGTTTGGATAGCTTAAAAGAGATTAATTGACAAGGAGGTGGGTTGATAGAGTTAGAAGTGGTGCTGAGACAATCCGTGCTGGCATTGTTGTGACGTCATTGTTGGCTGTCGTATGTTGGTGTCTGTTTGCAATCGCAGTATGCAATGTGCTTATTTCAAATTTGTTTCATGTGTTCTAGACTGTTACTCATAAGACTAAAAATACCTTCATTTACTTTTTCGTGTCTGTCGACCATATTGGTATATCATACCTCGATATCAATTGAAACTACCATTTCCCCACAAAGCCTACCCCGGACTGGATACAACCCGCTAATTATAGTAAAGAAATATGCCAGGCTGAGATGAAATCCCGCCCCGTAACCTAATCCAGGGCAAAGAACTGGATATATGAAGATCGAATCCTGCTGATCCCCCTTTTATTGTATAACGGTGCGATAAAAGGAAGTAGCCCTCTGTAATCACAGTGCCTCACTTTCAATGCTTTCAAAGTCAGAAAACTCATTGGTACGATGCTTCTTGATCGACCTCGTAGTATTCCGTATTGATGTCCAGAATGCGGGTGAGTGGGTCGCTGTAAGGCTGTGCGCACGACAAGGCTGCTGACCCCCTGGAGAACCCAGTTGAGAGTGCTACGCAAGGCTGTAGACTCTGCCAATCGAGACCACAGATTAGTACCCTGGGCAAGTTGTTCAAAGCTATATAGCACGCCGTAGTATTCCTTGTATGATTTGCATCTACCATAGATTTTCATGTCCACTACTTGGGCTAGAGTGCATCATGTCTTGTGAGGCAATAAGCACCACCACTACTCTTGTATCTCCATCTATATCTAGAAGCCAAGATCACGGTACTGCCAGCTCTGATAGCGGCCAAGGATTACAGCTTCAAAGTCCCCCACATGATAGGTAAGCAAGCAGGCATTTCAGTATCGTTGACAAATCATGCTGATCTTCCAGCCCGGGAGAAGATGAGAAAGAACCATCCAACCACTCGTCAAACCAAAAAACTGCACCGAGAAAAGAAAGACAATGGACGCAAGGCGTACTCCTATGTATCTATGTCATGATCGCAATCCTTGCGATACACCTCAGCATGACGGTGATTTTCGCGCTCCGGGCACGTTCCAACAAATCCAGAAGCATGTTTTACCAAGGGGATTGCGATACAGTGAATGGAATATCGATTGGACTCGCTCTCCTAATCAATGCCATTGGCGTCGCCTTGACTGCCACGAGCAACTACTGCTGTCAGATTGTTACGGCCCCTTCCAGAGAAGAAGTTGATTGGGCTCACAATAAACGGACCTGGGTGGCGATTGGGTCTCAGAGCATGACGAATATCTGGCTTGCTGCTCCGTGGCGCAAAGTGTTATGGTTGGTGTTGTGCGCCACTTCAATCGCGATCCAGCTGGTGTGAGTATCAGAATAAACTTCCCCCGAATGGTGCAAGTGTCTAAAAGTGAGTGATCTAGATACAATTCCTTCGTGCATACTGCGGTTGGTGCCAATGACTTCGGAGTCGTGGTGATATCTACCAAGTCATCCATTTTGACCACGGAGTTCGCCCCTGGTCCACTATTTAAACAGACTATCGGGGTCAGCTCAGAAGAGCTTCACGAAGAGCTAGTAAACAAGGATCTTGAAAAGATGGGAGAATGGGTGAACAAATATGGCATGACGCAAGGTGTTCCAAGCACCTGCAAATCAAAGTACGATTCTAGCCACTTCATGAAAACACGCCTCACGTTGGTTATTGCTAGTGATGACATGCCGACCAATAAAAGCACCATTTGGAAATGCACCAGCAACTCCTCTCTCCAACTGCAAGGGGTAATGGAGCATACGACGGCCCCATCTGGGCTCTCGGGGTCCAACAACTTGTGTGACTTCTCTGCTCCTGGTGATGGTGATGATGCGATCAATGGTTATGTTATCCATGATTGCTGGAGTAAACCAACCAAGGCGCAATGCCAAATGGTGTACAATTTTCATATTGGACTAATTGTGACTGGGTGTGTTGCAGGAAAGCTGATTAGCATAATTCTTATTATTTGTGACAATCGTGAGGAGATACTTCTCACGACGGGTGACGCCATTGCCTCTTTCCTGCGAAGACCTGACCCCACAACAGCCGATACTTCTCTCCTCGCTCATCCACACGTACCGCGTCGACAAGCCATGAATGACGAGGTACACCTCTCCTGGCGAGCCAACTTCCCTATAGACTCCCAACGGCATAACCCACACCGAGATACAACAACTCCACCGCCGGCACGCCCAACATACCCTTGCAGAAAGTGGTACATATGGAAAGACGCGGTCCCACGCTTACTGCTGTGGCTCCTAGTCACGCTGGCCACGCTCTCTATCGGAATCAGCTTCGTCCCCTTGACCAGCAACATGCCCGACGAATCAGGAAAGCCCGTCTCGACCAGCGTCTTCTCGGGGATCTTTCCGCCGGCCTTGGACACACGTCTCTCAGGGAAAAGCTTCGCCTGCTACGTGCTAGTTGTCAATTCGCCCCAGGTTGTCGTCTCAATGATATACTACCTCGTCAACAATGCCCTGACAAGAATGCTCCTTGCAGCCGAGTATAGTGGCTACGCCATCAAACGGAAACCTCTCCGCGTCTCCTTCCCCGAGGGTCATCAGCGGTCAACATACTACCTCACCATCCCGTATCGATGGAGCGTTCCGACGCTCGTGATATTTTCCGTCCTGCACTTGCTCATGGCAGAGGCGTTCTCATTCATGGAGGCCATTCCGTACAGTGTACACCAACAGTTTGAAGAGAGTCGATCTATGCATGGCATCGGGTTGTCCATAGCCGCATCGGGCTTCTACATGGGCATCCTCGTCTACTGCTGGATGCACATGTACCTCGCGATGCATATCATCAGATTTGACTACCCGCCTATGCCGCTGGCGCTAAATTGTAGTGCCGCTATAAGCGCGGCTTGTCATCCGCCCGAGAGCGACACTGATGCTGCTGAGAAGCCAGTCATGTGGGGTGAAGTCCAGCGAGAGAACAGTACCGGCGGAGATGGACATGAGCCTTACCGATATTGTAGCTTTTCTTCTCAGGCAGTGGAAGAAGTGAGTCCTTTAGAGCGTTATGTATAATTCGGGGAAAGGGTATACACGGTATATCAGAATTACGCACGCCGCAAGTCCAAGTCGATGTGGCTTTGATGCGTTCGTTCTAGTTCGCATGGAGCTTGACAGAAACAATGTACCCTCCTGAGCCGCGGTCATCAAACCCGACATAAACCACTATCCAAACCCACGCCTGTTGAGAAAGACGCACCACAATTACTCAACACATACCAAGCCCGGCCAACCCACGATTCATAGATTCGCGGTGGACATCCGAGTGTCAAGGCAGTTGGATCAAGCAATAGCCGACCAGAATCGGCTAGTCGACGCCCCTGCCCCACTGGTCTGTTCCGAGTCCCCATAGGCCCATATGGCACCAGCAGACTGCGCGATTATTAGGGCCGCTTGGCATTATCAAGAATCTCTCCCCTTGCTTGGCAGTCATGGGTCTTCTTGATTGATGTGTTAATGCTCGTGTTTCATTTGATTATTCCCAGCAAACAATTTACGGAGAACTGGCTTAAAACTGGAAGAGATATGCAAGGGATGGTGATATCACACGTGGAATGCTGATCTATATACACACGTGGGATATTGACAAATCTAATGATAAGACAACCATGACAACCATGTCAGTTCAAGAGGGTAAGGGATCCGGATAATGTTTTAATCAATCCAACCGGTTGTGTTGAACTGTTGGGCCACCCAGCAAGACCGGATACGGAGTACAAAGTATGGATGGAGATTGAAGGAGCGTAAGAATTTTCCCGGCCAAGACTCTTGCCTTGTTTGTTATCTCATTTGGACTGAGTGGAGTCAGATCGGATTCGGTTCAAGCCGACTGTCTGTTATAGCCTTCACTGAGGACAGTCAAGGCCATCCGCCAGGTCAAGACACATCAACGTCTGTATACCGAGTATGTCAAAATCGAACTGAGGCTTTAATTGTGTACATAAATAAGGACCGACATACAGACTGGTGGGATTACTAATGCTGTAGTTTTATTCATTCTTTGTCTCTTTTTCATCTTTTCACTTTCTTGTTCTTCCCTCTCGTGGATGAAGACCCACTTGGACCCATCTGTATGGCTGCATCTCAGTAAGTACTGGTCACCACATTCTTCAACGGCTTAACTGACAGTGACGAATAATACTTTGTACAAATCTATTTGGCTTATCAGAAGTCGCGTTAGCCTACTGTATGCGACAGGCAATCCTCAACCCCATCCCAGTTCGTCTCATAATTTCAAGAGAACTGACAGACTGGATAAGATGAAGATAGTCAATGGTGGAGAATCTTGACTTGCCAAATGCGGTCGATCGAATCAGATCCATGGTCAACGTGGTTGGACAACATGGTTCACTGACCCATCTTGGGGTTTCCAATTATCTAATAACCTTCATGGTCAACATCACATTGAGTTCCCTCTAAAAAGGTCCTTCCTCTCCTCTCTCCCTCGTTTCTCTGTCACGCTTCTCTCTCACGGCACGTCATCTCTCCCCTACTCTTGTCGTCACCTCCTATCGACGTCCTTTTGCGGAGGCGAAGACGACATCAACCGTTCCACTGCCCTTATTCCATTCCCCTTCTGATCTCTTCGACAGGCCAGCACGACTCGTGCACGCATCGTCTCCCCACTTCTCCACGCCATCCCGATTGGATCGGTCTTGTCGTTTCCCGACATCACTACTTACTGACAATTGCTCCCTGTTACATAGTACTTACTACTATCTGTCAAAGTTCAAGAACTGGATCCACTCTCAACAAGTTACCAAATCGCGAAGATTCCAAACGGAAGTAGCAGCGTCTAACAACCTTCTTTCTCACCCGTTGCGCCATCCCTAAGCGTCTCCGATACCATATCCGGCGGTTCTCAGACAGCGCCGAATCCAACAGCCAGTGCACCTCGATCAGTTCCCGTGCGGATATCTCTCAGTAAAACACCGAACGACATACGGTAGGCTAGCCCCGGCGCAAGTATCGTATACCTTTTGACCGGTCGGATCCGCGACCGATTGTGCGAACCACACGGTCATTCTGCCTCGCGCCATCTCGGAGTCCAACCCCCACCCAGTGCGATAAAACAACCGGACACCACCATGGGTTCCTGGAACTGGAGAGACCTGATTACCAACCGGGACCGGCAACAGTTCCCCGAGGTAGTCGTCCCTCTCGCCAATGCCCCTGCGCCTGAGAAATCGACCACGGACCCCTATGCGGAAAAGAAGCCCGACTCGGAAGCCGACTCTAACCACACCCATGACAGGGCATCATGTCAAGAGAAGGGCGCAGCTTCGTCGCCGCCACCGCCGTACAGCGCGCTAACTCTCGAGGCGCTCCGTGCGGAAGTCGAAGCGGATGTTTCCTCCTCCGGTCATGACACTGCCTATGACCGTACGTCCCTTTTCTAACCAAGCAGATCGGCCTTGCCCTGCCAGCGGGCTGGCGTGTGGATAGATCCATAGCCCTTACCCTGGTGGCACCAAGTCTCGGGTTCTAATGTCTCGTGCAGGGAAATCGAAGGTGATCAACAAGGCCATCCAGGATATTGGCATGGGTCGTTATCAGTACGAACTGTATGTTTTGTGCGGTTTTGGATGGGTTGCCGACAAGTAAGCGTTCCCTTCCCATAAGTTATAGTAAACAAATCTAACCCCCTCTAGTCTCTGGCTACAGGTACGACTCCGTGACATGATTGGAATGAACTTATACTAATCTTGCTCAGGGAGTTGCCCTCACCCTAACTCCCCTAGCCAATGAATTTGGTATCTCCGAGTCCAATTCTCGTTTCGCAACGTGTGCCCTGTTCGTGGGTCTGATTGTCGGTGCTTCTTTCTGGGGTCTTGCCTCGGATGCGATTGGACGTCGGCCTGCGTTTAACATGACGCTTTTTCTCTGCGGGGCGTTTGGGCTAGCCGCTGGTGGTGCATCAACTTGGGTTGGGTATGTCTTCTTTTCCCCCTCTTTGTTGTCTTTCGTTTTTCTTTCCTTGATTTGGTTTGCCCAGATCTAACATAGGTCGACTCCAGGGCCTGCGCGCTGTACGCATGTTTAGGGGTAGGAGTAGGCGGCAACCTGCCTGTCGACGCCGCCGTCTTCTTGGAGTTTCTGCCTTTCACCTCGGGCAATCTTCTGAGCTCCCTTGCCGTATTCTGGTCTGTCGGAAATCTGATTGCCAGTTTGCTGGCCTGGGCTTTTATCCCCAACTTCTCCTGCGACGAAGCCTCGACCTGCACCAAGGCGAACAACTGGGGTTGGAGATACCTGGTTTTGTCGCTGGGCGCCATCACATTCGCCATGTTCCTCTGTCGGTTCCTCCTCTTCACGCTGTACGAGTCGCCCAAGTTCCTCGTCTCCCGGGGCCGCCAGGATGAGGCCGTGGGTGCCGTCCAAGGCATCGCCAAGAAAAACAGGACCAAGACGTGGCTGACGGAGGAAATCCTCAACGAAATCGGGGGACACTACGAGGAGACAATCAAAGATCAAACTCTGTCCTACACCGAAATCCTCAAACGATCGCTGGAGCGGTTCTCCTACCAGCAGATTGTCCCCCTGTTCGGCAACAAGCGTCTTGGGTTTACCAGTATGATACAATCCACAATCTTCCTCAAACATCCCACATCACTAACACGACACAGCGATCCTAATCTGGTTCTGCTGGACCACAATCGGTATGGGCTACACGCTCTTCAACGCCTTCCTCCCACAATACATCGGCGCCAACTCCTCCACCTACATCACCTACCGCAACTACGCCATCACCGCCGTCTGCGGTCTGCCGGGGCCCCTCCTAGCCTGGTTCACCGTCGACATCAAATACATCGGCCGAAAAGGCACAATGGCAGTGTCAACGCTCATCACGGGTGTTCTCCTCTTCTGCTTCACGGCGTCCAAAGACCCCAACGTGCAGCTCGTCTGCTCCGCGCTCGAGTCCTTCTTCCAGATGATCATGTACGGCGTGCTGTATGCCTACACGCCGGAGGTGTTCCCCGCGCCCAACCGCGGCACCGGTACCGGCATCGCTAGCTGTCTGAATCGTATTGCGGGGTTGATGGCGCCTATTATCGCGATTTATACGACCGATGCGGACCCCGCGAGTCCGATCTATGCGGCTGGGGCGCTTATGCTGGCTGCCTTTGTGGCGATGTGTTTGCTGCCGATTGAGACAAGGGGGAGGCAGGCTCTATAGTTGTGGATTATGGAGTTGGTTACTATGTGGTAGTTTGCATATAAGAGGTGACGGACTGTTGGGCTGGTATATACTCGAGATCAGCCTTGACAAGATCCGCCGGAGTGTATATACTGTGTACCAACTTGCATCGTACACTGAACTTGAGAGGTTCACGTGTATATTCATAGCGAGGCATCTAATTCAATCCTGTTTATTATCTTTAAATTGACAGTTATGGATATTGTAGTGTAAGATGAGTAAGTGCAAAGCAAATATACCAATTACTGATTTTCAGCTCTATTAGTTACTTAACAAAATGCAAACTGATACATAAACCCAACCATCGAGCAGGTAGGCAAGTAGGCAATAAGTACCTTATCCTCAACAGACACAGGTACACATCCCAACCAACCACCCAACCTAGCCAGCAACCCAGCCATCAAGCCAGGTAACCAACTAAGTAGTAATTACCTAACAATTCCACGCACAAAGCGTCAAAACCTCCGTCGCCTCCGCGGAACAATCCTTAACATGGTTTCCACCAGGATTGATCCCCTCCGGCCAACAGATACCGCCACAACCCGGATCATCACTGTTGACACTCAACGCGGAGTCCGCAAACGGCGCGCCAAAGACATTCGACAGGTCGTACCAGACGCGGTCGCCCGTCAGCGAGTAAGCGAAGTTCGTCTGCGCGGATCCATCCCACAGGCCGTCCGGGCTGCGGGTGATCTTCAGCGAGACGCCGCCCGACGCCGCGTCGTGGTAGAAACTCTCGCTGTAGATGTCGTTCGGGGCGAGCGTCTGTCGCGGGCCGACGGCGCCGCCTACGGACCAGAGGTAGACGGTGTCGGGGCAGTTGTTGTGCACGACGGCGCGGCCGAGGGCGGTGGCTTGGGCTGTGAGGCCGAGGGTTGTTGCTAGGGTGGAGAATTTCATTTTGTTTGGTTTTTGGTGGTGGTTTGAGGAGGAGGAGGGATAAGGTATTCTTGAAGATGTTTTCTTGATTGATTGATTTTTGATCTTGCTGAGATAGCAGTATAGACAAGGACACACACCCCTTTTATACCTTTCTCTCTACAGCATCAAGTATATCAAACACCGTTTTCATCTACATCACAGTACACTCTCCCAAAGCAGAAGTAACATCCAGCAAACTGGTATACACAGCACCAGCCAACCACACATTTTCATCTCCGCAGAGAACCACGTTCCATCTGAGACAGGTAGCATCGACTATCCTATTGAGTCATGTATGGAAGTTGGAAGTGGGCCTGATAGCGGTGTCTACTATTAATGTAATGTATTGTAGTGTACCTACTTTTAATATAGCAACACAAGTAGTATCAAGCACCATATTTACCGCAAAGTAAATCTAAGAAACAAATCAAACGCCACAACCAAACCCCAGAGCTAGTATGCACCAATGCAGCATCCGCCTACTCCACGACGCATCTGGTTGGTGTTGTTCCATCGTACCTCCCTATAAGGACCTAAAACCAAGCAAGGCCCCCCGCAAATACCTCCGAACCTAATCAGATGACAAAACGAACCAGGAATGCAACTCGTATTCATCATTCCTCCTCCAGTTACAGATGGTTTTCTCGAAAACAGTTCGCTTCCATCACAGTGACATCAGTCAGGTGATGGTATGTGGGGAGTGGGTGGGTTAGTCAGCGCCGGGTTTGGACTGTTGCGGAAATTATATCCGGGGCGGAGGTAGGTATTTGGGGAATGGGGCGGGGACTTTTGGGCTTCGTGAGCCGTGGTTTGGGGTGTTGCTTCTATGGGTTTGTTCGGTGGGGAATGCAACTCTATCTATTTCCGTTGACTTCTATATCATTTCGGCCGGAGCGGTGGATGGAGGGATGGAAAACGGACTAACCAACTACAAGCGCCATGTAGTATAGTACCATAGTAGGAAGAAGTGGTATGTATGTATGTGCAAAGTGCAAGCCAACCGGATACATCACCTCCAAACGTAATGAAAACCTAAAAGCTCCGGATCAATTCATCCCAGATGTCTGGGGATTCCTCTTGCTCGGCGACTGGCTGGCCCGCTTCTCCTCTTCGGCCTCGTCGCTATCGTGCACATCTGCTCGCTCCTCGACCCACCGGAACACATCCTCCTTGTGGTGCATCAGCATCTCGCTGAGACCTGCTTTGGGCGACTGGATCAGCTGCCCGTAGCGCTTGGAGGGCTTGCGCTGGCCGGTGTTGTTCCAGACCCCGTGCGTGTGCGAGACGAATACGAGGGAATTCTGCAGGCTGGGTTAGCGCCCTTCCTTCGCTGCAAGGTCTAGCGTCCGGGTGGGGGACATGACTTACATCTCGGTACCATCGGGACAGCCAGGTCTGCGTGTGCGAGGCTACTGCGCGGACGGGATTCTCGGCGACGAATGAGACGACGCCGTTGACTCGTTGGTATAAGGTGTCTTAAACCATTAGTCGCTGGCACACCATGTTACTTGGGGGTATACTCTCTCACCTCTATTAATCAACAGGTTTGCTACTCCGTAAAATGCATTTCCAATGCCAAGAAGGAAAATCTCCGTCGCGTCGTTCGGTCTGTTCTGCATTAGTCTATGTCCTGTCATCTGCCAACTGTTATCTTCACTCACTCGATGTAATTATCCCATAGATAACCAGCTAGCTCCTCGGTAGCGGTAGGTCTATTCTCGCTTTCGTCCTCATATTTCCCCGGTGACTTTGAATGTCAGTAAAATCACACGTTATAAAGTGGATAAAACGCACCGGCTCCATTGTCGCATATTTCGGAATATTCACATCTATCACCGCGTAGCCTTTGCCAATCGCCCATGCGATATAGTCCTTCATGACATCAGCCTTAATCTGTTAGCGCATGCAGCAAATTGGGTGAGTGGCTACTGACCATCCAGCAGTTGTGAGGCTCCAGCTTGTTGGTGACTGGATGGGGCAAGCCCATAATTTCCGGTCTGCATTCGTCAGATACAATTCTGTAATTTGGTCGGGATACTCACGGGTCGTGGAAGATCACCAGTAGAGGTGTGGCTTGGTAATAGTTCGCGCTAATCAATTTAGTACATGGCCGTAGACTGCGATCTCCTGTCTTACCTTGCCAAAACTTGGTTCTCGAATGACTTAGAAATAGCCGTCCGGTAGATATAAAGTGACGTAAGTTTGTAGTTGTCGTAGAGCTGCTTGGACTGGTACGCGCGAATGACATCTGCGGCTGTCAATACTGCTCTCTCAGACCCAAATTAGAGACGAACCATGAAGCCTATCCGTCCATAATCCGTCCGTCTCTGGCCGCTTCGGATACATGCACCGCCAAAAACGAGACTGGATCATCATGACCTGCCGCACAACGGAGATCGCCTCATCGGAAGGCGTGTTAGAGTGCAGTCTATCTGGCGGATCACCCATGAGAGTCTTGGTTACTGCAAGCGCCGATTTCGAAATGGACCGGAAGTTGTAACCGCCCTGTATACTGTCAGTCCCTGCGCAAGTATAAAACCGCGGACAATCCGACCTCTAAGCACACGGAAACCTTTCCTTCCGCCAGCGTCATCAACATGTGTGTCATCGCGGCGTAACAGGCCGGCGTCACGAAACATCCTCCGAGCTCATCGCCCACGGCGGCGTCAAATCCAGAGGCAACTAGGATGTGTCAGTCTACAGCTCATCTTTACTGAACCTGCGTCTATCAATCGCATACTTATCACCAAGTCTGGATTGAACTCCTGAGCAATTGGCATGACGACCTGCTGGAATGCAAACAGGTAATCGCCATCTCCCATCCCTTGGTTCTTCCAAGGAATATTGACATTCCTACACCATGTCAGTGCGGTGAATTTCAACAATCAACGTACCACATACCGGCCAAGCCCTGCACCTTCACCACAATGATCCCAATCACCTTCGTCACCGCCTGGGTAAAAGTTGCCATCCCGATACACATGCAACGAGATGTAGAGGACATTGGGGTCGTCATAGAATGCTTTTTGGATACCATTTCCTATAGAGCGTGAGCAATCTGCCGTTTGTTAAGACAAAAGCCAATAGTTACCGTGATGGACATCCCTATTCATGTCAATACTTCTCTCGCAAATTGAGGCACAATTCTGACTTACCAATCGAGGATCATAATCTTTCGACAGCTGTCTCCGAGCTCTCTCTGACAAACACGTGCGGCCACGGACACATTGTTGAATAAGCAGAATCCCATGGTCTTGTCATGCTCAGCATGGTGTCCGGGCGGCCGGATAACGGCGATTGCATTCTTCACTTTTCGAGTGGCGACAGCAAGGCATGTCTCAATGGCACCGCCGACTGAAAGCAAGGACGATGCAAACGTGAGTTTATTGAAATAGATCGAGTCGCGTTGATGTTCCAGCTGAATCAGCTCCTCGTCAGACATATCTGTGACAACGTCAGTTTCCAAACAAGCAATGAAAATATCTCCAGCTTGCAACCGCTTACCTTTCGTGCTCTCCACAAAAGCAAAATGGTCCGGCGTGTGTACTAGCGAGACCTCATCTTCAGTGGCATTGCGGGCGCTGATTCGCTGCAAAGGCCGCGAGACCAGTGGCCTTGACGACTCAGAGTCGTCTACAAGACCTGCTCGACAGAGCTCTTTGTAGATGTAGTAAATGCGTCGCGGGTCCTCTGGATGGACATCCGTGCTTGGCCGTACCTCGCAGTGATAGCGCATTTGAACATCGTAACACAGTCCGGACGCGAGCGAGGCAATTGGCAGGCCTGTCCGAGTGGCAACATCGTCATCAGACCAGTTCGAGTTCTCTTCCACCAGACTGTCCGGCTTGTCGAGATCCTCGGCAGTCGCGTCGCCAGAGTCAGTCGACTTGGGCAGACTCTTGGGGGGCGAAACGCCGGCGTCGCCTGTTCCATCCCCCCCCTGGATGGACGAGCCCAGCAAGGGTGGTGCCAGCCACGGATCCGACCTTCCCAGGAGATGGGTGGGTGTTTGATGTTGGTCGCTGACGCCATCAGTCAAATGGTGCGAAGTTGTAGTCGGGTGAGGGTGATGGGAGTCAGCCTCTCCCATGACGGTGTCTTCGTCCCGTTCCATGATTCCCAAGAAGAACCCTCAGGAACTTCTGACTCTTGGCTCTTCTCAGATGGCAAATTCAAGCCACTGGCATTTCATGGACAGGGCGGTGGGCTGGACAGACGAAGATGATGCTCGCAGAGTCTTCTACCACAGAAGCGCTTAATACGTAACGCTGGTGCGCACAATCCAGATAATTGACGCCGTAGGGTTAAATACCCCAAAAAAAAAAAGCAAGAAACAAAAGAGAAAAAACAAAGAGTCGGCTTTGTTTCTTTTATGAGAAGGCGAACCACACCAATGCAGTGAGGATTAGATCGTAGTAGAGCGACTACTACTAGTAGGGTCCGTCCGACGCGGGAGGTGGATAATGAATAGCGACCAACGCGGAACAAACCAAATCAATTCAAGCAAGCAGAATGAAATTGACCGATTAGGGGCCTCTTGATACTAGTCTCCTTGTGAGCTCCGGTTGGCGTTGGCAATCGCGACAAGACACTACTGTAAAGTCGTTCTGGGTTTGGTCTGGGTCAAGCATGTAGCTCCCAAAAGACGGTTGACCTAGCTCCCCGACACGTGACCTCCAACAATCCTGCGTCTGATAGGCCAACCGTTGTCAATCAAGGGTCTTCAAAGAAGGAAAGGAAAATGCACCGGATTCTGTGACAGGTGTGTGATAGAAGAGCCTCAATAACTACCGGGCAGTTGAGTCTAATTTTGACTGGAAGTAACAGGGAGATGTACATGATAGAGCGTTTTTGATCGGTGGTCTCGACCGAGAATTCGCCGACTGGAACCGGCCTTTGCCGACACCGATCATCCAACCATTTGATCGACCTACTACGGAGTAGCTAGTACCTATTGCGAACAACTAGACTACAAAAGCGTTTGATTTGTCCATGTGCCAGTTTACAAGAATGATTCGGACGTTAATGTATCATTTCATTAAAGTAGTACGTTATCATGTGCTTTTATGCTAGTGGACGCGATCCATCAAGCCCGTGTCCAGAAGGCGACAGGTCCCACAGCCACGAAGCGTTGTTTTGGGTCTTTTAAAGGAGACTCTTCGTCCCCACGCTCCGACCTGATTCCTATTGCGAATCCACACCGGCAATGTAGGCGATGAGGTCAACAACACGGTGGGAGTAGCCCCACTCGTTGTCGTACCAGGAGACGAGCTTGATGAAGTGCTCGTTCAGGGCGATACCGGCCTTGGCATCGAAGATGGAGGAGTTGTCATCGCCGTTGAGATCGGAGGAGACGATGTCGTCCTCGGTGTAGCCGAGGATGCCTAGACAACCGGTTAGTCAAAACAGTCAATTGATGATGGAAAAGAGTTTGTGCTGATCATACCCTTGAGCTCGCCCTCGGAGGCAGCCTTCATGGTCTTCTTGATCTGGTCGTAGGTGACGGGCTTCTCGGTGCGGCAGGTCAGGTCAACGACGGAGACGTTGGAGGTGGGCACACGCATGGCCATGCCGGTCAGCTTGCCGTTGAGCGAAGGGATGACCTTGCCGACAGCCTTGGCGGCACCGGTGGAGCTGGGGATGATGTTCTGGGCCGCAGTGCGGCCACCACGCCAGTCCTTAGCGGAGGGACCGTCGACGGTCTTCTGGGTGGCGGTGTAGGAGTGGACGGTGGTCATGAGACCCTCGACCAGGCCGAAGTTGTCGTTGATCACCTTGGCGATGGGGGCCAGGCAGTTGGTGGTGCAAGAGGCGTTGGAGAGGACGTTGACATCCTTGGTGTAGGTGGTGTTGTTGACACCCATGACGTACATGGGGGCATCCGCGGAGGGAGCGGAGATGATGACCTTCTTGGCACCACCCTTCAAGTGAGCAGAGGCCTTCTCGGTGGTGGTGAAGACACCGGTGGACTCGACGACGTAGGCAGCACCGGTCTCGGCCCAGGGGATGTTGGCGGGGTCACGCTCGGCATAGAAGCGGATCTTCTTGCCGTTGACGATCAGACCACCGTCGAACAGCTCGATGGTGCCCTTGAACTGTCCGTGGGTGCTGTCGTACTTGAGCATGTAGGCCTGTTGATCATTATGATTAGTTAATGGTCCTCTGGGCAGAGCTTGAACTGGCAGCGCGTACAGCATAGTGGGTCTCGATGAAGGGGTCGTTGACAGCGACAACGTCAACGTTGCCAGCAGCGATGCTATGAATCAAGCTTGGTCAGCATGGTCATCCAACCGATGATGAGGTCTCGATCCCATGTTTCCATGGGGTGATCGAGACACTTCTCAGACCCGGTGCCACTCACGCGTTACGGAAGACCTGGATTGTTTGTTAGCTCCCTGGATCAATCCAATCTGCTGTAGACCAGGAAAGAACTTACGATACGACCGATACGACCGAAGCCGTTGATACCAACCTGGGGGGCCATTGTTGAGGTGATCTGAGGCGGGGTAGCTGTTAGCATGGAGGGGTAAACAGTAGAGGGGAGGGGAAGTATTGTTTGTGAAAGACACAAGTACTTACTGATGAAATTGGTGGATAAAAAGATGGAATACGATGAAGAGTGAAGAGAAGTGATGAATGAAAGAAGAAGAAGAGAGAGAGGGAGAAGAAGAAGTAGGATGGTGGGGGAGGGGTCAGTAGAAAAAGGATGGGAAACGCGGGACAACTGACGCAACGACCAGATTACATCGTACACTAGGGACCTCGGTGGGTATGGGGCCCAACCTCAGGCTCTCGGTCAAATCAAAAGCGCACACCGGGCGGACCGACGGGGCAAAAAGCCACCAGCAGCTCAGTAAACGGGTCATGGCCAGCTTAGGTTCCCGGCTTGCGCCGCTCCCCAGCTCCCCAGCAACCTTTTCCGGTTTCATACACCGGGCAAAGCAGGAGACTCACGATATCTGCGAACCCTCCCTCCCCTCGGCAGCTCCGCTTCTGGCCAATCACCGGGCTCGACCTCGTTCTCGCTCATATCCACCTCGTGAATCTTTTGCCAGATTTTCGGAACTTCCCAGGGGTTAGCTACGGAGAGCTACGGATCAAGGCAATTCTCGGGCCCTTTGCAATGGACTATTACCTTCTTTACCCGTATCAAATGAGGGGATTCATCTCATTAGGAAACGGGTGGAATGGATAGGTGATGAATTATGATGTAATGAACTAACTATAAGGGGGTTGAGGGATAATGAGCCATAATTGCTACTCGACCAGACCATGATGACGGTGACACCACTGTCTCTCTGTTTCTCTCTCTCTGTCTTTGGAGGGGTTGAGAGGATTGAGGGGCACCAAGGCAAACCCTTTCCGCTTTCGGGCCGTGAGACCGATCCGGGTTACTAATAAGCCGCCTTCCTGTCGATTTGGCATGACCGAAAGGCTCGAATGGGCTCCTGAAGGGCCAATTCTGTCCTCTCCGTGAGCCTGAAAGAGTCACCGAGTCACCGGTGGCCAGGGGATTGATCACGCGTGGGTGTGCAATTTTCAACCTGATAGACCGCTCTCATTTGATTTCTAATACCAATTGATCTGGACTATCGATTTTATTATCTGAATCTTTATTTTTATCAATTATTATTCTCAAATATACCGATCTTGATCATGGTAGTGATGATGGGTCACATTGTGTTGCAGAGATATGCATGTATTTTTGGGAATCATATTAGATATCCAGGAGGAGATGTTTGCTATGAAATCACTTGTGGACAACCACTTCCGTCTAACCCCGCAGTGTGTAACAAGAATCTACCTTGGAGAGGATCAAACCAGACAATCTTTTTATACCGAGACAATACCACCCTACAGGTCTCGACTGTTCGAGTGATACAGCCTCGTCAACACCAAGCAACCCATCCATAAAAGTGGCATGACAGACACACCAATCTTTGACTCGGTCGCATCGGACATTCCTCCCACTGGGTAAATTTCTCCAAACCGCTGTTGGTGGAACCACCATCCTGGAAGGCATGGCTGCCTGGTAACCTATTCTATTTCCCTGCGTTAACTTTGTTTGGTGGTGATTGCCACCCCGAAACTTTAGTGATCCAAAGTTGACAGGTCTCTGGGGTAGGAGACTATAGGTGTCCATTATTGACAGGGGACATGGTTATTAAAAATTAGGTAAGATTTCTTTGATAGCTTGATGATCATTCTCAACTCCAAACCCCAACCTCAACAACCCCAACGCGTCTATCCATTACGAAGCCATGAGCCATAGTCGCAACAGGGTAAGAAAGAAAAAAGGAGAACCGGGTCTCCTCACCCATTATCAATATATAGACAAGATTGAAATAGATCAGACGTCGTCCTTTCCCTGTATGAATTCATGAACCGCCCCCGCCTCTTTCCGTTATTCAACTCTATAAGTACAGAGGGACAAGCCCTTGTAATGCCACTGCATGTCACCCACGAGGAAGGAAACGAAACACTCGACACCCGTCGGCATTTACTCCTCCTTGACACCACCCCGGTAGTTCTTCTCGGCGTTCTCGATCGAGGCCTTGTCGCTCTTGACCTGGCCCTGGCCCATGAAGCTGTTGCCAGCCTTGAAGGGACGCGCCAGATCACCGGTGGCCGGCTTGCCGAAGACGTGGATCTTGACGAGGTTCGACTCGAGGGCGCTCTTCAAGGGGAGGATCGACTGGATCAGGAGAGGGTTGGTGTACTTGAAGTAGAGATGCATGACACACATCATGCCGACACCCATCAGCTGGCCCTTCATCAGGGTGCGCAGCTGTCCTCGGTCGTATTCCATGTTGGTGGTCGTCACCGGCTTGGGCTCCTCGGCGCTGCCCATGGGGGCGGGCTCGACATACTTCAGCGTAGTCAAGTCTACAGAGTGCGTTAGCGAATCAGGTCTTCTCGCAGCTCGTCGCGAACGTAGATACATACCCTTCTTGGCGGTGATCTTGGACTGCGTGTATAGGTACAGACTCAGGATGATGACGTTGGACAAGATGTACACGCCACGGACGATCATCAGAACATCGGGGTCGTCGAAGGCAATCTTCTTCGACAGCTGCATCATCACCACGATGATGGCTAGGTTCGTTCTGTACAGACATTCCACGTTAGCATTGTACGGGATACCCTTACGGCAAAAGGACGCGCCAAAACCGATCTCGTCAAGACAGTAGGGCCCATGCCAATAAAACCAGGAAAAGGCACTTACACCTGAGGAGACACCATTTTGACGAAAGAGCCGTTTGGAAAGCGCGCAAAGAGGAAAGCGGGGATGAAAAGCTGTAGAAGATGCGCGTACGGGGACAGAAACTTCCTCAGCCTGCGGAACTGGGGAAGTCGGACAGCTGTCCAGATAGGTGCGGGTCACGTGCAGAAAATCCTTCTGTGGCGCGGTGTTTAGTGTTGACCCGTTGCCACGAGACTGATAACGCGATAGCAGTCGCAGCACATTCCAGAAGGCGGTGGTTTGTTGCCTCAGGCAAGTATGTCCAGGCGGTTGAGGCATCAAGATCACCTGGCTGGCTTAGGTAATAGGCAGCTGCCATCAATGCTCACTGCACAGTTGGATCCTTGCCAACCTTCACGATGCCCTGATGTGTTCAAAGACAACCATGCTCCAGGGTCATGGTGGCATCAGAGACTTACATGGCACTTTCTTTTTGAAGAGTGTCATTCACTTATTATGTTTCCAGGCTGACCAGAATGGTATACCTGAAGACCAGAGCATCGCTCTGTGATTCTTCTCAGACTCTACTCACTCCTGTCAGCCAAGCGCATTGTGGTATGCTCATGTGCTGGGCAACTAACCCAGCATTTATCATCTCTACAGGCTGATATTATCTATTCGAGATCATTTGATTGGGCTTTGCATCACACCCATCGAATGACATAGCAGTCAACCACGGTCGTCGTGGGGAGACTGCGCTCACTGCAGCTGGGCCCGTCTTGAGCATGTTTCCAGATCGGGACTAGCGTTGTTCCACGCTCGATGCCGTCTTTAGCGACCAGGATGGCTCTGACATTTCTGACTCCTTCATCCATCAACAACGCGCGCGTCTCCAGAAAATCGGATCGCTTTAACATCCACCATCCCGCTCTATCGATTCCAGCTCCCTTTTGACGCGACATTTTCATCGTTGCGACCCTAAATCTCGACGCTTTTTCAAAATGCCGGGTGGAAAAGGAAAGTCTGTTGGTGGAAAGGGCGGTTCCAAGGACTCTGCGGGGAAATCCCAGAAGTCCCACAGCGCAAAGGCCGGCTTGCAGGTCAGTGTTTTTATTTTTTGCATCAGTTTTATGGCGCGAGGTTTGCCTTGTAACGGCGACCAGTGATGTGGTAGCCGTTGGGTTTCCTATTTCCCCATTTCCCCTCTCTTGGCTATTGATATTCTTGAGACGCGTCGACTCCTATATCGCAGTGCGAACTTGGACTGTGACTTGAAATACTCGTGTCTCGTCTCGGGTCCACCGGATGCCTGCCCGGGTAATCCCGTTGTTGGGCAATTCCGTTGCTGCCAGATTTCAGATTATATGTTGCAATATTCAGCAGCGGGAGTCTAAGGCTGACGTTTATGATTTTACAGTTCCCCTGCGGTCGTGTCAAGCGTTTCTTGAAGAACAACACCCAGAATAAAATGCGCGTTGGTGCTAAAGGTATTTAGGCTCCAAGCCTACCCCTCTCCCAAACCAGCTTGTTGGAAATCACTACTAATACGACGATTCAACCAGCCGCTGTCTATGTCACCGCTGTCCTCGAATATTTGACTGCGGAAGTGCTCGAGCTTGCCGGAAACGCCGCGAAGGATCTTAAAGTCAAGCGTATCACCCCGCGCCATCTGCAACTCGCCATCCGTGGAGACGAAGAGCTGGACACGTTGATTCGCGCGACCATCGCCTTTGGCGGTGTGCTACCGCGCATCAACCGTGCGCTCCTGCTCAAGGTGGAGCAGAAGAAGAAAACCAAGTCCGATGCTTAATTTACGGCGAATACCCCACGAAAATATGGCGTTTGGTAACGATGACGACTGAAAGCGCTCAGGATGTGGATGTGCATGGATCGATGTCCGGGGTCGTGTTCCACCCAATATTAATCTCACGACGATGACGAACTACGGGACAGCAGACTTGCGAACAGAGACACGCCGGACACACCCTCGATGACGCTGCAATTCGAAACGTAAAAGAAGAAAACTCCTTTCGATCATCTATTCCCGATAGTGGTTCTTTTTTCACTTTTTCCACTTTTTTTCTAATATTATTCACCCAGTGTTTTTTTTTTTTTCTTTTTTTCTTTTTTCTCTCTTCATGCTCTATTCCTCCCATCCACGCTCTATTCGTCCATACCTCTCTAGTTTGAATCACCGAAGGCGCTCGCTATATTAGTATGGGAAATAGGGGAAATCCAACTCCCCAGTGGGCAAGGTTCATCACATCTGTTTACTTTTTTTCCCCCACGTCTAAGTAAATTCCTGTTCTATTATTATTGTTGACCGATTGATTGATGGACGGTGTTTGAGTGATTTCTGTTTGTCTTTTCTTTACCTGTCTACCTCCCTACTTTACATATCTATCTATACTACGCTTGAGTCAGATATGCTAGTCGTTTTGTACTACTAGTCAAAGTTTGTCCCTGTAATACATCTTCCTTGCCATGACTATACATTCCTCCCGTTACCTAGACTCGATCTATCCATCCACCACATTATGCACGTTACCTCCTTTTCACGGGGTCAGTTGCTAGGCATCCCAATCGTAGTACAATACATCTTCCCTGCTTACCAAAATAACTAACTATACATGTCTCTCCCTACCAAGTACTATACTACATACTACTCGACCTCAAAGTATATACTAAACGTTGATCTTCCAATCAGATTCCGATCGATTAGGCGTTCCTATTTGTTTATCTATTGATCTCTTGTTCCTCTCTCCTGCCTTGTTCTTGCTAGGTACATGCCCTGGACGTGGATAAAATTCGTGTAGCTATCAGGTATGTTGTTAGAGTATGATATGGTTTTTTTTTTTTTTTCAAGATACGGTATGTATATCATAAACCAATGGATGAATATTGGGGAAGTAGAACCAAAATTAACCAGGTATATATATATTCGAATTCAATTATATATAAAACATCAACAATAACAGGATGAGTTTCTTAATTCAAACAGATGTACTCAAAGGGCTATCGTAGATAAAACAAACCTAAAAAAGAAACAGCACCCACCACAATATCAACAAAAAAAGGCAATCTTGAAGAAATGAATACATAGATATGAAAAAAAATATATCCTGCTTCCTAAATCATCTGCAACGATAGCAATTCATATTACAAAATGAAATACATGATTTGAGTACAGAGAGCACGTGTGAAAGTCTTTCTATATCCGCCCACCCCTGCGGTCTAACCGCACTCAACTCACCAACTACATCACCACCACCAAAGTCAAGTTCAGATAGGTCAAAACTATTAATAAAACATACATTGATTGACGATCTGAAAAGGGTAATCAGAGTAGAGTACTTGAGACGACTTAGGGGCAAGATAGATAGAGTAGAAAGAAGAATCAGAAACTATTGCAAACTCGGCCTCCTGAGGGGTAGATAGATAGTTAAGGCCCATTAAAAAGGGGTTGGACGGATGCGGGCGGATTGGCGAGAACAGAAAGAGGAAATGATTGGAATGGTAAAGTAAAAATAAAAGTTGAGATATAGAAACGGCAGATTCGTTGGTTTGCAACTCGGGGCAAGAGAAAGGTAAGATAAATAGACAACCGGCTGGGAAAACCACCTATCGGACTGAATAACTAGTCCGATTGGTTGGTTGTCTTGATATCAATGGACAGAATGCACATGTATTAAGCCCTCTTGAACTCCGTCGAGCCACCGAATGTCAACGCAAACGGCCGCCCTTCGAGGTCGAGACCACAAGTCCTTTGTTCATGCAAATACAGTCGAAGCCGAACCAACATGTGAGCTGAAGAAAAAGCAATAGGATAAGACCTAAACCGAATTCCCAGACAACCACATAAGCAGCTTGACGCGTTGCATCGCATGAACACAGGGCGGTGTAGCGATGCTGGGAAATAGGAAGACAAAATTGAAAAGTGTAGCACATGATTAAACAATGCAAAAATCGCCCCATATACAAAAAACATTCCAAGAAATATGCAAATGCAGGTCTGTCATCTCTCTTTGCCATGGTAGAAAAGACGTGGGAATTCTTTTCAGACTTTTTGTCGTGCGTCGTGGTCTTCCTGGAATTAAAAACAACTTCGTCCTTGCCTTCCACCAACAGACACAGTCGAAGATAAGCGTATAAATAATAACGAGGTTGCTGCATGTAAAGTGCTTGGGTCTCAAACCTTCAAGAGCTTCCTTTTTTGTGGATTTTCTTTTTCCGAGAAACAGTAAACAGGATAATTATAAAAAAGTGAAAAAAAAAATAGAGTTGACCGTTCAAAAAGATGTGCCTGGTGGGCTGCCCCAAAATCACGTCTAAACTTGGCTAGATCAGAGAATTTTGTTTTTTTCTTGCGCTTCTCTTGAGTGTCATCTCGTCATCCCTCATCGAATCGTAAGCCAATAAACCGCAGTATAGGATCAGGCCTCGTGATATAAGAGTCGTATGCTTCTTGCGGAAAAGCAATCTAACAAGTTTTGTCGTTGTCTTCATCTCCCATCAAAATAAAAATAATAACAAGTTGGCGTTTTCTTTACTCCACAATGATCTCGACACCAGAGCTGGTCCGCAACTCGTCACTGCTGTGCGATTGGTGTCCATTCTGTCGTCGGAATCCTGCGCCCTTGTCGGAAATAGGGCCTCGGGGTTGTCTAATTGGCATGCGCTCCTGTGACTGACCGTCAAATCCCACTCCCATGGATCGGTTACTACCAATGGGGCCAGCACTGGAAGGTTGGCTTTCCGGCTGCTCCCAAGAGAACATACCCCGCAATCTCCTCGGGCTCGAGTTCTGCCCCGCAATCCCCGTTCCAAGCGACAGGCCGCCGAGGCTGTTCAACAGATTGTCGTCGCGCTGCAGGCCCAGCGAAGAGCCCGATGGCGCGGGCGTCAGGGTCGGGGTGTTGGATGCGCCGCTGGTGACACCGTCATACTGTTGGAGACGGGCACCGTTCGATTGCAGCGCGGTGGGAAAGCTGGCGGAGGAGGGGACGGGCGACGGGGTGTACGAACGCAGGTCGGCGAAGGATTTGGCGGCTCGAAGGTTCTGCGCATTTGTGTAGTTACCAGGGGAGTCCAGAACGCCCAGGAAGCCCGACGCCTGCCCACGGAGCGAGTTGTAGGGCCCAGGGGCTTCGTTACGGGCTTCACTGAAGTCGATCGTCGCAGCGCGGTTAAGTGCGCGCCGACCCGAATCCGGAGGCTGGACCGCCGCAGGGATCGAGGTCATGGGCGGGCTCACATTGGTGCCGGGAGAGACCCGGAACACCTGCACCTGCCGCTGCTCTCCCGATCCCCGGGAAGCATGTCCCAGGCCCATGTTGTGGGCAAGAGTGTGCACCGTGCGACGCTGAACGGGGGTAAGGTTCGCGGGGAAAAGCAAGGAATCGCGACCAACGTCCTCCTTGAAAAGGAGAAGCTGGGAATAGTACTGAAGCGTCTGGGTGTCATTCAAGTCGACATCTGAAAAGAAAAAAAAGGCCGGTTAGGAACACATCCATCTCGACGAAAGAAACCAATCAACGAGACGATAGCAGCAAGACCAAGTCGTGATGGAGAACGTTGAAAAAGGACATCAATCACTAGACAGCCCAACTTACCTAGCTTTTGCCCACGCTGCGAGACGGGCGAGGGCGATGTCGCAGGGATGTGGGAAGCCAGCGAGGACATGGAACTCTGGGTCTGAAGTTGGGAGCCAGCCATGGGGCGATGCTGTTCTTCCAATTGCCCCCGACGTTCGCGCTTCTCCCGTTCAATGCGTTCGCGCTCCTGAAGGGGAAGCATCTTCTTGTACTCGACACGCAACTTTCGTCCCTGGAGCTCAAAATGGTTGAGAACCTCGATCACGGTCGCCGTCTCCTCGGCTGACGTGAAGTTGGCAAAGGCCAGTCCCCGAAAAACACCGTTGTCAAAGTGGTAGTTGAACGCGTAGGGCAACGGCAGGCTCAACTCCGTCATCAGCTGGACCAGCTGCTCCTTCTTGACCGCAAAGGGGATATTCTTGATGACGATGGCGGTTGGGATCAGCTCATCATCCACTTCCGACGCGCCGGTGGGTTCAGAACGGATCGCGCCGCCCTGGAGAGGGCCGGGGCCGAGGTTGGAAAAGGGGCTGGGAATGCCCGGCTGCTGGTCGAGCCAGGTCTAGTGACAAGATTGTCAGTCTCGCTATTCCCCATCGACAGTCCATGCGCACCACCCGATATACTACTCACCGTGGGGAGGGCCGCCCGACCCGTGCGAGAGGTCTTCAGGCTGGCAGAGGCCGACCGGATACCGCCGAGCGACTGGGCGTTGGCGAATCCATTGGGATTCCAAGTTTGCGAGCCAGCCAGGTCATACGCATAAGAAGGATTCTGCAGCGACGGGTTCAGGCGTTCCAGACGACCGGTGTCGTAGCGAGCCATGGGGTCCTCGTACAGGTTCACGGGCATGGGGCCGTACGCGTCGAACTGTCGCGACGGTTGGCGGTGGAGGGGCTGCTGATGACGCTGCGAGCCCGGCGAACGTGCCGCGGAGTTGTCGTGATACATATCCGGCGCTTGTTGATAACTCATGGCGGGCGAAGAACGAGAAATTTCCACCAGGCGACTTCAACGAAGAATGTGGGCACGTTATAAGATCCAAAAAAATATCCCTACACAACAGACCCGTTCGATGAGATGCAAAATCGTCCAGACGGACTACTCCAACATAAGAGCGATCGGGCAGGCGTCAAGCGGAATTGGGGGGCGACGTGCAAATGTGCGACCCACGAGGTCGGGGGAGGTGGATGGCACCGTGCGGGAGAATTCGACACAAAAATTGAGTTGGGCGCGGGACAAGGCGTTGTGGGTTCTGGCGGAGGAACGATCAAACAAACAGGCCCGACGAAGCCTCGAGTATAGTGGCACGACACGAAAAAAAGTAAAGAGAAGATCCAATAAACCGCTCAGAGATGCGAAATTGACTGTCTCGTGATGCGTTGGGTCATCAATGACAGGGGTGTCCTGAGGCGTTAATGTTCAAAGAAACTTTTTTTTCCCTGAGTCTTTTCTCCCTTGGAACATCAAAAAAGAGAAGATTGAAGATGATCACAGTGGATTGAAGGGGGAGAGTATGTATGAAAGAAATAAAAATGAATTTTAAAAAGAACAGAAGAAGGAATATAAAAAAAAAAAATAGAAAGAAGAAAAGGGAAAGAGAAGAGAAGGAGAAAAGGGGAAAGAGTTGCCACTACCCGGTGATCAAGACGGAGATGTCTCAAGGCGTAATAGCCGGATTGATAGAGGACCAGGTTTGGTGGTGAGGAGGGGGGGGGGGAGAGGAAAGGAAGAACGGGGAAAGGGAGAGAGGAAGGAAGGAAAAAGAGAGGGAGAGAGAGAGGGAGAGAAGAGGAAAGTGAGGAAACGGGAGACAACGCTAGTGGTCCAGGGAGACCGATTGGGGGGGAAATGAAGAGTGGAGGGGAGAGCAAAGAAAGAGAAAGAGAGAAAGAGAGGGGGAAAGAAGAGAAGTCACAACGGCACGCAGAAAAAGCCGGAGACCGCTTAGTTCGTCCTGCGTTCTGCCCTTCCCGTGGATCCCCAACGCCAGGCCCAGGAATGGATAGATCGTTTGATGGATGACACTATCTGGAGGATGAGCGCGGTGAGAGAGATCTGTTGCAGCAAATAATATGCTTATCCACAGGCAACAGATCAGAATCTTTCGATTCTTCAAACAGTTTCAACGGATCCCAATACAATACCAGGTACCAGCCAGAGACCACGATGGAGTACGGATGGCAGCCCACCGGAACGGGTCACACTGAAGGGGAAAGGGATTGACAGGGAGAGTGAGGAGAGCGAGAGAGAAAACAGAAGTAGAAGGATAAAAGGCAGTAGATCACAACGACACAGAAACACGGCTGATGAAGGGATTCTTGTAATCAACCAGTCCAATACTGGTATAACTGGAGTAAGGACGGGGAAGATTTGAAATGTCCTTCTGATTGTTTGGTGTTGTTGATTTATTTGACCTATACTTTGGTATTTTCTCTTCTCAATGGTTAATTCAGCGCTTTTTGTGTCTGTAAGATCAAGAGAACGCTTTTGATAGACAGTCGAAAATATCACTCCATCTCTCTACAGTAGGGGAACTTTATATACTTGCCGTTTCGCCGTATTCCTGACCAAAACATCATCGTCTCCTATTTTCCTACTCGGATGACCAATGTCATCATTACAAAGTACTATTACTGTTGCTAACGACTGCTGTTATAATTGTCATCATTGTTTCCATGTCTTTTCTACACACTGGACTAGGAGAAATTGGCAAGTGGAAACACCTCAAATTATCATGGAGTTAGGTCGGTCGTGACAACCTGAGGCTTTGCCAAAAGGGGTAGATGCCTCGTGATTGGCTGACAGGCTCAGGTAGGATGCAAAATTTACCACTTCGAACTATCCTCAGGCGAAACTAACGTACGAGGATGAAAGATGAAAGACAAGATCAATGGAACAAATAAAAATAGATGATAACTCAGAAAGGAACGTTCTCCTCGAACGGGAAGGCCACTGCAGTGGTTTCAAACGCCTGTCTGCGATTCTCCCCTTTCAATATCAGTATCTATCCGGTAAGCATTGTATTGTACCGAGTACTATAGTTTCAACCGTGCATCTTCATAGTAGTCATATAGGTAGGACGCAGTAAATTATCACTGCCACTCCTTCCTCTGAACTTACCTCTGGTAGCCTAGTCATTTCTCTGATTGATCACGGTAATGTCACTATCTCAATTCCATTGGTCAAGACCGTCAAGGATCATATACGGGTCTTGTTGATCTGCTCTTGTCTTGTATTCGTACTTCAAGAGTACAAGTCCGGATACAACGCCTTATATAACCTGTACTCCTACCCTGGAACATGAACCCAGATCAACGCTCGAGCACTCGAGTCCTCCCCTACCGGCTGTTTCAAACTCATCTTAGAGTGTCTCTCCGTCCCTTACAAACCATTGAACCATTGAAACCAGACTCGTCGCACCCCGCTCCGGACTCTGCCCCTCCCTTTTAACTGGGGGCACGACGGGGCATTGGTTTCCTTCCTGGCGCCATCGGGTCAATCCATCCCTATTATGATCTAGAAAATTGCTCCATAGAGTCAATAACACCAATGATCATGACGCTGCCTACAGCAAAAGCAAAACAAAATCAAAAATAAAACAAAAAGGAATAATGATAATCAAAGAAAGACCCATGATTCCTCCTGTCACCATCAATACAATTAATGAATTACCATGCTCCATCTTCTTCTGCCGTGACACTTTGGCATCATCTCGCCGGATTACCTACTGCCTCCTGGAGAATGACCCGACACAACCCATTACTACCCACGACCTCTTCGGAATACTTCTCAATCTAGTTCAGGCCATATTGTTGGATTTCAGTATCAATGTACTGCCCCAAAAGGCTCATCCTATCTGGCACACCTACCGACGTCATTCATCTTCCCACCGACAGCAACTATCTACTAGACAGTGGGTTAAACGGGGGTGAAGGAGGGTCCGTCTCGTCGTCAAGTGGGTATAGTCATTAAATTCGTCGACTTCCTGGCTCGACTTCCCTCTTGAACAGGAGAGAGCCCCCGTTCCAATGAAAGGCGTCCCAGACGCTGCTTCTCCCTTTTCGGTAGGATTCTATTCTACAACCCCTCCCCAAAGGTATGGTCCGACTCGACTCAGGGCCACTATTATCGCTATTGGCTTGTCAGTCGGCCCGAAGGTCAGGTCGATCCGTTGGCCCCGCTGGGATAGAAAGTCAATTTCCTTGGAGTAAACCCATGCGACACTGGAGCCTTTGGTGAGCAGGAGTCACGGGAGGGTGCATCTTCGGTGTGATCCTCAGGGACTTGAGGCCGGACAATAATAGTATTGGGGTTCGTTGGCTGAAACAGTCAGAGAGTCCAAAGACGTTTCTGTCTGGTTATTCTCGGCCATACCAAAGTATGAAATCTATCATAACGGCGAGACAATCAAATGCCAGACTGGGAAAAGCTGATATATCACGCCTGCTATTACTGTTGTCACGCGGTAATCTATCCATCCCCATTAATCTGAGACGCAGATACCAGATACCCCCTGAGTCTTTTCTATTACGAGGTAGCTCCAAATGGGGTCTTTCATAACTTCGAATTGGCTCTACTCCATTTGGTCTGCTTACCCCCGTTTGCGTTGGCAACTAGTATTACTCAGAGAGCTCGCTCTCAAGCTGGTTGACAATGATGAACAAACAGATAGCTTCCTACGAGCTACCCCTGAAGCTCCCAATTAAATGCGGCCCGGAAACAAGTCCATATCCCCGAGCGAATAACGATCAGACACCGTCTTTCCCCGACTATTCTAAACTCGTCAAGAGGGTCCGCTCTGGGTGGCCCCAATCCATAACCAGACTTAGGACTATGGGGGGAGTGGGATGGGCTAAGTAGTGGCGGTTTAGGATTAACACCGAAGCTAGAAGCCACTAGAGCGTCGCCAGAACCTGTTCGATGGAGACGTCAGATTCATACTATTGCATTTCAATAATTTCGCCAAAA